>PJEM01010682.1:0-60320 GCA_004023845.1 Helogale parvula | reverse complement strand
TCCTGTCCGGGCATCCGGCTGTCCTGAACAAATGTTTAATTGAATCTGCCTTTGCCGGGCATGCTAGGTGCGCACGGCAGTCCGCAGCCTCAAGGATTGTACAGTCCAGTGAGTCATGCTTAGTGGTTATGTTCGAAACCGTGTGATTGTCTAAGGAGAAAATGTGGCAAGGAATGAGCAAAATGGAACTTTAGGGACGACCTCCACATGTAGGTATGAAGGAAAGGAACCTCCGAACGATGGGTCAGAGAGGTGATAGAGACCCAGGCGGATATTTAGTCATCGAGAATTAAACTGGATTCAAGGAATCAAAACAGTGGTAACAGATGAAGTTGGAAATTTTCAGAAATGTGATCTTCAAAATAAAATTAAGTTTGCTATTTCACTTTTTTGTCCATAGGTGTGACAAAAAATATTTTTCTCTTGTGCCATTTTTCATATTTTTTGATCTGTGACTGAGACAGGATTACATCAGTGTGCCATCAGCTGTGCTTTCTCAGTTTTAGATTTCTGCTATTAAGCAGGAATTCCCACTTGGAATTTTTGTTATTACTTCTTCCCTGTGAATAAAATTTGTCTTGTTTCAGTTTAAACTGACTTGACTCATAATACTTTTCTTTTTTATTGTGGTAAAATATGCATAACATCAAATTAACCATTTTAGTCATTTTTATTTTTTATTTATTTTAAAAAAATTTTTAAACTTTTTTTTATTTTTGAGAGGCAGACAGCAAGTGAGCAAGGGAGGGGCAGAGAGAGAGAGAGAGAGAGAGACAGAATCTGAAGCAGGCTCCAGACTGAGCTGTCAGCACAGAGCCCGACGTGGGGCTCAAACCCACAACTGCAGGATCATTACCTGAGCTGAAGTCAGATGCTTAACCAACGGAGCGACCCAGGTGTCCCATTTTAGTCATTTAGTCCCCATTTTAAATGTGTAGTTCAGTGGCATTAAGTATATTCACCTTTTTATGTAACCCATAATACATTTCTTTATTCTTCCTGCTTTTTAAAAAGCCAACCTCGGGGCGCCTGGGTGGCTCAGCTGGTTAAGTGTCTGGCTTCTGCTCAGGTCATGATCTCATGGTTCGTGGGTTCGAGCCCCACGTCGGGCTCTGTGCTGACAGCTCAGAGCCTGGAGCCTGCTTCGGATTCTGTGTCTCCCTCTCTCTCTGACCCCGCTTGCTGCCTCTCAAAAATAAATAAAAAACATAAAAAAAAAAAAGCCAACTTCTCTAGCAATTTTTTTTATCTTTCCCACACATAAGATTGATTTTTCTTGTTTAATTTCACTATAAGATTTAACACACTTAATTTGAAGTACTAGTAGAGTGATTCAAGAATGATACTTCATTTTCCTAGTATTTTTCTTCTCTTTCTTGTTTTTTTTTTTTTCAAGAAATACAGTGTTACAGTGTCTTATACCACATTTTACAGAAAAATACTTTTAGGGGCAGTAACATTTTTTTAACATTGTAGTTTTTTCAAGTTTGTCTTTTTGTATTTGCGTCAGATTTTTCTAAAAAAGAAAATCTAGCGCACAGGTTACAGTTGAAACCCTGTTTGTTTCCCTTCCAGTCACAATTGCCTTAATCTCTAAAACAACCATCACGAAGTTTGATTATGGTTCCCATGCATGTTAGTATCATTTACTGTATATTCATGTATTCATGACACGATATAGTGATCATATTGTTGTGTAGGTGTTTACTTAATATAAGTGACAATTTTTATTTTATTTTTAAGTTTCTATTTATCTTGAGAGAGGGAGCATCATTTGAGCAGGGGAGGGGCAGAGAGAGAGAATTTCAAGCAGGCTTCTCGCTGTCAGCACAGAGGCTGACGCAGGGCTCGAACTCTCGAACTGTGAGATCCTGACCTGAGCTGAAATCAAGAGCCGGGCACTTAACCGACTGAGGCACCCAGGCACCCCCAATTTTTATTTTTAAATGAGCAATACTGTATAAATTAGGTTGTTTTATGAAGTCATTTTTGTGACTGTAAAAATGAGTTGGTCAAGGGCATGTGGCTGGCTCAGTTGGTAGAGCAGGCACCTTGCTCTTAGGGTTGAGAGTTCAGGCCCCATGTTGGGCATAGAGACTTAAAAATAAAAAAAAGAGTTGGTGAAGCATGTCTTTCTGTTTTAATATACAGAACTTTTTTTTTTTACTAATGACTTCCCTTTTTAGGTCTAACGCTAATGCAACTTTCTTTACACTGAAAATATGCATTTTATGAAATGTGTACATAATAAAATATTGATTAACTTATTTCATTGATTTAATCAAAGTGTATTCATTAATACAACTGATTTTTGGATAACTACTGCTGCTAAACCAGCAGAGGGGGCTCAGCAATGTAAAAAACTGCCAATGTCAGTTCTGATTAGAAGACTTGAACTTTTTATTTTATTTTGTTTTATTTTATTTTAATGTTTATTTATTTTTGAGAGAGAGACAGAGTGCAAGCAGGAGAAGGGCAGAGAGAGAGGGAGACACAGAATCTGAAGCAAACTCCAGGCTTCTTTCTGTCAGCACGGAGCCCGACGTAGGACTCCAACTCATAAACTGTGAGATCTTACCGAAGCCGAAGCTGGATGCTTAACCGACTAAGCCACTCAGGTGCCCTGAAAACTTGAAAATTTAAAATAGAAGATAAATAGAAGAGTCTTAGTGATTCTATCTTTGCGTGTAAATGACTGTGTCTTGATTATTACAAATTTGAAATCACTACTGCTGTGGGTGAAGGTTAATAATAAAAATCTTTTGTAACATCCAAATCTCAAGTGTTACCCCCACTTGCAGATATATATGTGTATATATATGCATGCAATTATGAATTTCTCTCTAAATCAGTTTCTGGTAGACTGCAAACATTTGTAGAATTTGTAATAGTGTTGTTTAAATTCTGAACACTTTTTTTTTTCTGTCAGTTCTTTAAATTTGCAAATAGCTCCTGATTCTGGTCATAGCACTATAAATAGGAAGTAATAATGAAGATATTTATGCTAACCTGCTGTTTTAGTTAAATAGATTTTTCTTTATAAAATTAAAATAAACATTAGGACTATAATTCTAGGCTTCCCTTATAACACTGCATTTTATAAACAGAGCTTATAAGTTCTGCTAAGCTGATTTTAAAAGAAAGTTTTCATTATATCAGGCTTCCTGAAGTGGAGTACTTTAATCAAGAACTCAGCACTATTGGCACCTAAATGGCCCAGTCTGCTGAGAGTCCAGCTCTTGATTTTAGCTCAGATCATGATCCCAGTGTCCTGGGATCGATCTCCTCCTCAGGCTCCTGCTCTGGGCATGGAGCCTGCTTGGGATTCTCTTTCCCTCCTTCTGCCTCTCTTTCTGTCTCTCGCTCTCTCTAAAAAAAAAAAAAATAATAAAATAAATAAATAAATAAAGAATCAGCTGTTGATCATTTTGGAGGGAAATAAGAGAAAATATATTTTCTTTTTTAGTGTAATACAAGCAAATGAGGAGTAGTATAAATAAATTGCCTAGATTTAATTACTTTATCAGTAAATGTAGTTTCCATACTAATTGTTTGTAAAGGACCATAATTAGAAGAATGTTTGCTTTTAAAAATTTAAAAGACAGTATTTTTTTCTTTTTTTGTTTTTGTTTTTTTAAAAATTTATTTTAAATTTAATTTGTTTTTTAAATTTATATCCAAGTTAGTAGCACATAGTGCAGGAGTAGATTCCTTAATGCCCCTCACCCATTTAGCCCATCCCCGCCCCCACAACCCCTCCAATAACCCTGTTTGTTCTCTATATTTATGAGTCTCTTACGTTTTGTTCCTCTCCCTGTTTTTGTATTATTTTTGCTTCCCTTCCCTTATGTTCATTTGGTTTGTATCTTAGAGACCTCATATGAGTGATAAAGACAGTATTTTTTATTTACATTGAAAATGTTCAACTCTGGCAGATATAGGAATATTATTTATACAAAGTAACAGTAACAAACTCTTTAATCAAAGTGAAACTGAGATTCTAAAATCATTTGGAAATCAAGCAATACATGTTACATGATGAAAAATAGTTTCAGGAAATTTTAAAGTTAACAGCATGAGGTTATTAATTGTGGGATAGTAGACGTTACATAGAAATAGAATATATACACATCTGTATTGTTACTTCTCTCTGTGTGCCTTGTGTGTCTGAAACCTCTCCAGAGGAGCTCTGAATAAAGCGTTATGCTCACTGGAAACCAAAGTCAAGTGAACCCAGCGGATCCTGACAGTATTTTATCTCCTCTTAGACCTGTAGTACGTGGCGCTGCTTTCAATGGAAATTTCACTGCTAGGCTTAGAACTCTTGGTATAAGTCATTGTAAAGTGCAGACTTCTCTGAGTAATTTTTGTGTTCCTGTGTAACAGTATAAGGCACATTATTTTGCAGATCATTTGAAATAAAGCTGAGTATGTTTACATTTTTGTGTTTATTAAAAACATTGATTTATCTAACTGTTTTAGAACATACAACTGCTTTCTTGAAAGGAAGCCTATCTTCTGGTAGAAAATTGATATCTATGGTAAAACAAATTTACTTTAACTACTGGCTTGTTTAAAATGTTGTGCTTTGACCATATCTCTGCAGGTAGAAATGTAAAACAAAGTGCAAAAAACATCTGAGTATTTACTATATGCCTTACACTTTTCCAAGAATTTACATGCATTAAGGCACTTAATCCTCATGATGGCTTTATGAGATATATATTATTATTACCCACATTTTATAGCTAAGGAAATGAAGGCTTTTTGAAGGAAATGCTTACATAAAATTAAAGAATTTAAATACAGTTTTTTCAGACAGTTGTGATTCCAAGTTACTTTCCTTGCCAGTCTAATTCATATGGGTACAAAAGTATATCTGTACATTTTAACAACTAATGTGGCACCTTTGTTTTGAGGATTCTTGTGGCAGAATCACAGTTTTGCCACTGTTTTCAGCAACCCCTCATCGGTAGTGTGCTTTTAATTTGTGCATAGAGTTTGGGCAAACCTTTTTCTTCTTCAACGTTATGTAAAGGGAAGTGTCAAATGTATATGTAAATGGACAACTATATTTAATCTGTCTCTACTCATCATTTAGCTTTAAAAGTTACCAACATCTTACCTGTCTTATTTCATCTATCTCCATACTTTTTAAAAAAAATTTTCATCCAAGTTAGTTCACATATCGTGCAATAATGATTTCAGGAGAGATTCCAGGGATTCATCCCTGTGTAGAACACCCAGTGCTCGTCCTGTCTGTCTCCGTACTTTTGGGCACTGGTGTGGTAGAGTGTTTTAAAGCAAATTGTAGATACCATTTCCCAAATAACACATACTCATCCTTAATTGATTTTTGGGTCTTGGGTTTGTTTTTTGTTTTCTTTTTTTTTGTTTGTTTATTTTGAGGGAGAGAGAGAGAGAGGGACAGGGAGAGAGAGAATCTCAAGCAGGATCTACTCTGACAGCGGAGCCCAATGCAGGGCTTGAGCCAAAATCAAAAGTCAGACTCTCAACTGACAGAGCCACCCAGGTGCCTCAAGAGGTCTCCACTTTTAACCATGTTCAGATGGAGCACTGGGTTCAGATGATAGGAGCCTGATCTCTCCCTTAGAATGTTTTCCATCAGCCTTTCATGGAATGGTTTTAGTACCTTTTTGTTGATCATAAATTATTAGGGATTGCAAAATGGTAGTTTTCTTATTCTGTTTTTCCTTCTTCATGTAAGTGGAATTTTTCAGAGGAGCTTTACCACATTATTTGTTTACTCTGTTGATTAGTATAGGAAAAGTAGGACTTGATTGTTTCCCTTATTTTTCAAGTAATTTTAGAGTAATCATGAATTAGTCCCTTTGGTAACCTCCCCTGACAACCAGTGAAATTTTTTAAGTAACATTATGAACATACAGATTTTTATATATTTCATATGTTTGAATCCATAGTAGTTTTGTGTTTTGTGGTTTTGATGCTCAAATTATTTCCTCTGAGGCCTGTGGGAGTGCCTTTTATTTGGGTCCCATGACTTTTTGACATGACTAAATTAATCTTTTTTTTTTTTTTTTTAATGTTTGTTTATTTTTGAGAGAGAGAGAGAGAAGCAGTGCGTGAGTCCGGGAGGGTCAGAGAGGGAGACACAGAATCCAAAGAATATTGCCAGCTCCACACTGTCAGGACAGAACCTGATGCGGGGCTTGAACCCACAAATGGAAGTATCATGACTTGAGCTGAAGTTGGATACTTAACTGACTGAGCCACCCAGGTGCCCCTACATTTGCTTTGGGCCCGGCAAGATGTTCCAGGCTCACCTTGTACATTTCCTGCCCCATGTTTTAGAAACAGCCATTTCTCCAAGGAGACCATCTTTTTAGTGGAAAATAGGATATGAAGACCACAGTCTGGGTTCTGGGGTACTCTTTACTAGTGAGAGGTCATTGCTTTTGAATCTTTTTCAAAGTAATCTCTACCCCCAACATAGGGCTCAAACTCATGACTCAGAGATCAAGAGTAGGATGCTCTACTTACTGAGCCAGCCAGGTGCCCCCAGGAAATTAACTCACTCTCTCCTCTCCTCTCCTCTCCTCTCCTCTCCCCTCCCCTCCCCGCCCCCCCTTTCCTCTCCCCCCTTTTCCTTTCCCCTTTCTTTTTCTTTTCTTTTCTTTCTTTTTCTTTTCCTTTTCCTTTACCTTTTTCTTTTTTTCTTTCTTTCCTAGTTGGTTTATTTTGAGAGAGAAAGAGAGTGCAAGTGGAGGTCAGAGGGAGAGGGAGAGAGAATCCCAAGTAGGCTCCATGCTCAGCCTGGGCCCCTAACATGGAGCTCAGTCCCCTCCTTAACCATGAGATCATGACCTCAAGTGAAATTGAGAGTTGGACACTTAACTGACTGAGCCACCCAGGCACCCCAGAAATGCTTTCTTTACAGAGGAAAAAAAAATGAATTCCTACTGATACTTTAAAAAATTTTTTTTAATGTTTATTATTTATTTTTGAAAGAGTACAAGCAGAGGAGGGACAGAGACAGAGGAAGACACAGAATCCAAAGCAGGCTTCAGGCTCTGAGCTATCAGGACACAGCCCGATGCAGGGCTTGAACCCATGAACCATGAGATCATGACCTGAGCCGAAGTTGGAGGCTTAACCAACTGAGCCACCCAGGCGCCCCTAAAGAGTTTTAGTCAGCTGTTTAGAACAGACCAAACACCAGTAAAGTGTTGAATGAGGGCATTAGTTTTGTCTGTAGAATCAATTTTTAAGTAGAAAATTTTGCCTTCACACATTTGTGTCTGGTAGCTGAATTCAATATTTATAAGCTTTTTTTGAATATGTTTATATTTTGCACAGTCTTCTATTTTTATAGAAATGATATTGGATGCCACATTTTGAAATTACTGGTAGATTTTATTTTTAACCAAATAATTGCTATAGTATGCAAAATCAATTTCTCTCAGGTCACAGCAAATTTAAAGAAGGTCAAAGATGGAAATCAGTTTTCCTGACTCCATCCTTCCATCCTTTTAAATGTGTGGACTCTTTTTTTTTTTTTTAGGGCACACATGTGCACACCTGGCGAGGAGGAAGGGTGGGGAATGAATCTTAAGCAGGCTCCAAGCTCATCATGGAGCCGGATGATGCCAGCCTAGATCTCATGACTGTGAGATCATGATTGGAGCCAAATCAAGAATCAGAGGCTTAACTGACTGAGTCACCAGGTGCCCCTAGATGTGTGGACTCTTATGGAGTGTTAAAGATTTTCCGCCATCACACTGCTCATTTGAAGGACAGGATGATACAGCACATATAAAAGGGCAGTTGGCATTGGTCATTTTCACATGTTCCTAGATCCTTTAAAGCATATTGTCTGCCTGAGAGCAAAATTTGGGCTGTGTATGTTGAATCTTGAGTGCCTTTTGTGCTGGTGCTTTGTCTGGACTTTATTGGAAACCATAGCAATAAGAAGTGAAAATGGCTTTTAATTAGGCCAGTATTAATGAGCAGAATTGCAACTTGTGAAGCGATGAAAAGTAGGAGCTATCTGTGTTATTTATCTAAAGTTGGCTTAGGTCTTGTAGGCCACCTAACTCAACAAATATTTATACAGCTCTTAGATAATGACGATACTGTACAAAATGAATAGAAGGCCATAAGGAATACTTAATGAGCTGGAGGGGGTGGGAGGATCTCACAAGGCATAACTCTTAAATAACAAGTAGGAATTTGCCAAGCTGGCAAGTAGGAGAAAGGGTATTTTAGGAAGGGGAACGGGTAGCCAGCAAGAACAAAGACCAGCGATGGGTCCGTCACAGGAACAAGTAGTTCAAAATGGCTGAATTGCAGTCTGTGAGAAGGAGACCTTCATCTTATTCTTAAATGCCTGGCATGCTTTGGTAGCTATTGCCTAGTAATTTTATTCATTTTATCAAAACATTCATATTGTTGATAGGAAGAATTAAACCAAATAAGATATATTTTCCAAAGTCCAGTAGAATAACTTTATTTACTTTATGTCCAGATCACATATCAAAGTTTAGTCCATTAAATCTTTTCATCTGTTCCATAAATGTTCCCTTTTTTGGAGAAAAATAGATTTATTTAATCTTCATGCAGTAATAGTAATAGTAGTAGTAGTCTGCTTTCCTACTGTGTTAGAGAAATTTAAAAATTTTAACATATAAATACAATATCATTTTTAAAAGATTTTATTTTATTAAATTTTTAATGTTTATTCAGTTTTGAAAGAGAGAGAGACACACACAGAGTGTGAGTGGGGGAGGGGAGAGGGAGGGGGAGACACAGATACTGAAGCAGGCTCCAGGCTCTGAGCTGTCAGCACAGAGCCTGACGAGGGCTCGAACTCACAAACTGTGAGATCATGACCTGAGCCGAAGTCAGAGGTTTAACTGACTGAGCTACCCAGGTGTCCCCCATGATTTTAAAATAAAATAAAATTGGGGTGCCTCATTGGCTCAGTTGGAAGAGCATGCAGCTCTTAATCTTGGTGTCATGAGTTCAAACCTCATGTTGGATGTAGAGATTACTTATAAATAAACTCCAAAGAACTGAATTAAAATCACTTGTTACATACACTGCAGGTGGGAGTGTGTGTTGGAATGATTTCAGAAGACAGTTTGACAATACCCAAGAGAGATGTACCTACTTCTACCTACACCCTGCAATTTCACTTCTAAATATGTATTCTAAGTTCATTTATTTATTTTTTTGAGAGAGAGAATGTTCATGAGAATGGAGGAAGGCAGAGAGAGAGGAAAAGAGAATCTCAAGCAGGGTCCATGCTGTCAGCATAGAGCCTGATGTAGGACTTGAACTCAAGGACCACGACATCATGACCTGAGCTGAAACCAACAGTCAGACACTTAACCAACTGAGCCACCCTGGCACCCCACATAACTATGTATTCTAGAGCATTGTTTTCAACTTATGGTTTGCAGCCCATTAGTAAGAATGAAGTCAGCTTAATAGCATTTGGCCAACAGTGTTCTAAAGTGTTAAATACAACAGAAAATGTCAGTGTACCTCATTGTAAGGGTATTACTTTGAGAAACGTATTCCCAATTATTAATCTGTATGTGTAGATGGACTGATTTATGAGGTAGAACATGTTTTCTTACCAAGAAACTTTGAACGTGTTTCTTACCAAGACAGTTTGAAGGCTACTCCTAGTATACAGAAACTTAAAAATGCTCATTATTTCATAAGAGCAAACATTGGAGACCTTGATTTCCTTCAACAGTAGAATGGATAGATTGTGGTATATTCATGCAACAGTTTTACACTGTATTGAAAATGAACTATAACTGCATCCATCAACTAAACAACATATTGCTTAAGAATATATTTTTATGTGATGTTCTTATGCGGTAAAATTATAAAGAAAAGTAAGGGAGTGATAGAGAAAATAGCATAGTGATACTTCTGGTTGAGTTGGGGTAGGGGACATTTCTAAATGTCCTGGTGATGTAATATTTCCTAACTTGGATGTGGTACAAAGTGGTTCATTTTATTATTTTTTAAATTGTGTATCTGTGTCTATAAAGGTTTTTAATTGTGATAAAATATATATAAAATTTACCATTTTAATTATTTTAAGTGTGTGGTTAAGTGGCGTTGAATATATTCACATTGTTGCCCGTCACCACTATCCATCCCAAAATGTTTTCATCTTTTGACTGAAACTCCATACCCATTCAGTAATAACCCTCTGTCCTCCCCTCCCCTGAGCCCCTGGCAGCCACCGTTCTACATTGTATCTGTATGTATTAACTACCTTAGTACCTCACATAGTGGAATCCTGCAGCATGTCTGGCTTGTCCACATAGCAAAATGTGTTCAGGCTTCTTCCATGTTGTAGCAGGTGTAAGAATTTCATTCCCCTTTAAGGCGAATAATACGCTGTTGTGTGTATATGCTAGATTTTATTTATCATTTATCAGCTGATAGACATATGGGTTGTTTCCCCCTTTCGCTACTGTGAACATGGGCGTACGATAGAATATGGGAATTATGATTAATTTTTTGAGGAACTACCATACTATTTCCCACAGCGGCTACACCTCTATAACAATATTTTGTGCAGGATATTTTTGACTGTTAAAAATTCATTTTAAAAAGGCAAAGACTCCATCTTTCCTTTCTTAGAGATTGTCTGAAATTTGATGTATTTCTAGATAACTTTTCTATGTGTTTATATGTAGAGGATACTACATGGACTTATAATGTTTTTTCATTTGTTGTTGTTGGACTGGCTATGAAAGAGTTGTTGGGTGCTTTATTAAAGATGAAAATGACCGGGGACACCTGGGTGGCTCAGTTGGTTAAGTGTTCAACTTTGGCTCAGGTTTGTGAGTTCGAGCCCCAAGTCAGGCTCTGTGTTGACAGCTCAGAGCCTGGAGCCTGCAAGATAAAAATTATTGAGATCCACCACCCCCCTCCACCATGTGTCCCAGAGATTTTGATTTGGTTGGTCTGAGTGGTCAGACTCTGAATTTTAATAGTTTTCAAGTGATTCTGATGGGCAGCCACTGATTTATTCTTTTAAGTTTCCTTAAAAAGTCATTTTTAAAAAAATGTTTATTTATTTATTTTGAGAGAAAGAGCACAAGCATGAGCTCAGAGGGGCAGAGAGACAGGGAGAGAGAATTCCAACCAGGCTTCTTGCTGTCCATGTGGAGCCTGGAGTCCATTCGGGGCTCAGTCCCATGAACCGTTAGATCATGACCTGAGCTATAACCAAGAGTTGGACGCTTAACTAACTGAGCCACCCAGGTGCCCCTTAATTTTTAAGATTTTTTTTTAGTTTTTTAAGTAATCTCTACACTCAACATGGGACTCAAACTCACAACCCTGAGATCAAGAGTTGCATGCTTTTCCAACTGAGCCAGCCAGGCTCCCCTGATTTATTTAACATAAATGGTATTATGCATTTTCTGCATAATGGTTTGTCTTGGAGATCTCTTCATGTCAGTATATGGTGAAATACCCATATTTTTAAAAACTGGTGCTTTACCTGCTTCAGATTCTGAGTCTCCCTCTTTCTCTGCCCCTCCCTTACTCGTGCGCTGTCTCTCTCTCTCTCAAAAATAAATAAACATTAAAAAAAACCTGGTGCTCTAATTCTGTAATTTAGATTCAGGATAATTTATCTACCCATTCTATTAATGGTCTGTTTGGGTATTGGCAAGTTTTTGTCATTACATAGAAGATACAACAGATCTCTTGTGCATACATTTTTGGGCACATGTGCAGATGTTTGTGTTGGAAAGATACCTGGAGATTAAAATTTGCTGAGTCAAAGAATTTTAACATTTAAAATTAATAAATATTGTAGGCGCATCTGGGTGACTCAGTGGGTTAAGCGTCTGACTTTGGCCCAGGTCATGATCTCAGGATTCGTAGGTTTGAGCCCTGTGTGAGGTTCTGTGCTGACAGCTCAGAGCCTGGAGCCTGCTTCACAGTCTGTGTCTCCCTCTCTTTCTGTCCCTCCCCCACTTACCGTCTGTCTCTCTCTGTCTGTCAAAAGTGAATAAACATTAAAAATTTTTAAATTGATTAATATTGCTAAATTAAATACATTCGTGAACTTTTTTTTTTCTTTTTATTATCTGTATGTTTATTTTTGAGAGAGAGACAGAGCAGGAGTTGGGGAGGGGTGGGGGAGGGGGAGACACAATCTGAAGCAGGCTCCAGGCTCTGAGCTGTCAGCACAGAGCCCAGTGGAGGACTTGAACCTACGAACTGTGAGATCATGACCTGAGCCAAAGTCAGATACTTAACTGACTGAGCCACCCAGACACCCCTATGTTTATTTATTTTGAGAGAGAGAAAGTGCGCTCATGTAAGCAAGCAAGCAGGGGAGAGGCAGAGACAGAGGGAGAGAGGGAGAGAGGGAGAGAGAGAGAGAGAGAGAGAGAGAGAGAGAGAGAGAGAGAATCCCAAGCAAGCTCCACGCTGTCAGCACAGAGCCCAGTGGAGGACTTGAACCCACAAACTGTGAGATCATGACCTGAGCCAAAGTCAGACACTTAACTGAGCCACCCAGGTGCCCCAAACTTTTTTCTTATGTATGAATTTCTCCTTCTGAAAGAAATACTTCTACACATATTTACTTGTATAAAGTAAAATGACTTTGGATTTTTAAAAATTTCTCCTTCCATTGAAATAGATCTACGATGGATGAGTGAACCAGAAAGGTGTTCTTAAAACTGAAGCCATGAGGTGGTGATTGCTTTAGGAAGCCATGAGGTGGTGATTGCTTTAGTCAGTCTTTAACCCAGGAGAGACTTTTGGTTTCTTTATTATTTTAGACTCTACTGGGTCTTAAAGAGTTTTTTAGCTTATATAATTTTGGAATGAAGTTTAGACTTGTGGGGGTTTTTTTGTTTTTGTTTTTAAGTGTTTACTTTTTTTTTTAATTTTTGAGAGACAGAGAAAGTGTGAGCAGGGGAGGGTCAGAGAGAGAGGGAGACACAGAGTCTGAAGCAGGCTCCAGGCTCTGAGCTCTCAGCACAGAGTCCAATGTGGGGCATGAACCCACGAACCGTGATATCATGACCTGAGCCGAAGCCGGACCCTTAACCGACTGAGCCATCCAGGTGCCCCTGTTTTTGTTTTTAATAGCGCAAAGAGCATCTTGTGTGAGAACCTGGTGCTTAAAACTTTAGTTTTTATGGAAAGTTTTGAAACTCTGTGGTTTGACTGTAATACCCCCAATAACAGGGGCGCCTGGGTGGTTCAGTTGGTTAAGCGTCCGACTTCGAATCAGGTCATGATCTCATGGTTCGTGGGTTCGAGCCCCACTTCGGGCTCTGTGCTGACAGCTCAGAGCCTGGAGCCTGCTTCAGATTCTGTGTCTCCCTCTCTCTCTACCCCTCCCCCACTCATGCTCTGTTTCTGCCTCAATAACAATAACATAAAAATTTTTAAAAAATATACTCCCAATAACAGTAATAAAATGTGACTAATATACTCAATTGTAGTTTAAAAGAAGAAAAGTACCATAGTTAAATCGTAATAAAAATATAGACCTTAAATATATAGATCTTAAGAATTTAGTGGAGAGAACACAAAATGAAAGCATTGTAAATGCAAACCATTGTAAATTAAAGAGCATTATAAAAAAAGCCAACTAAAGAGAAGAACAGCTAAGATATTCCGAAAAGAAATCAGGTTGCATTTATCTTTCATGTATTCTTGCCAGTAGCCATCGTTGTCTCTACTTTTGTATCATTAGGGAATGGTTTCCCAGCATAGTGGAACAGCTAGTTTTGTTTAAAATAACAACCTAGAAGAAATGGATAAATTCCTAGAAAATTATTACCTACCGAAACCAAAACAGGAAGAAATAGAAAAATTTGAACAGACCGATTACCAGCAATGAAATTGAATCAGTAATCAAAAAAACCCCAACAAACAAAAGTCCAGGGCCAGGCAGGCTCACAGGTGAATTCTACTAAACATTTAGAGAAGAACTAATAGCTATTCTTCTCGAACTTCTCAAAAAATGAAGAAGAAGGGAAACTTCCAGATGCATTCATTCTGTGAGGTCAGCATTATCCTGCTACCAAAGCCAGATAAAGACACTACCAAAGAGAACCAGAGGACAGTATCTCTGATGAACATTGATATAAAAATTCTCAACAAAATTCTGGCAAGCCGAATGTAACAATATATTTAAAAAGTCATTAACAGTCAGGTGGGATTTATTTCTGAGATGCAAGGGCGGTTTGACACTCGCACGTCAGTCAGTGAGAGAGGGTGGGGCGCCCGGGCGGTTCAGTTGGGTGAGTGACAGACTTTGGCTTGGGCTGTGATCTTGCGGTTTATGGGTTCAGGCCCCACATGGGCTTTCTGCTGTCAGCTTGGAGCTTGCTTCCGATCCTCTGTCTCTCTCTCTCTCTCTCTCCCTCCCCAACTCATGCGCTCTCTCTCAGACATATATAAAAACATTTAAAAAAATAAGAGAAAGGATAAAAAACATACGATTATTTCAATAGATGTAGAAAAACCGTTTGATAAAGTATAACATCCATTTGTGAAGAAAACTCTCAGCAAAGGTTCAGAGGGAACATAAAGTCCATGTATGACAAACCCACAGCTAATATCTTCGGTGGGGAGAAACTGAGAGCCTTTCACCTGAGGCCAGGAACAAGACAGAGATGTCCACTCGTACCACTTTTATTCAGCATAGCACTGGACGCCCTAGCCACAGCAGTCAGACAACAAAAAGAGACAAAAGGTGTCCAAATTGGTTAGGGAGAAGTAAAACTCTCATTGTTTGCAGGTGCCATGATACTATAATTATAAAGCTGTAGTAATCAAAACAGTATGGTACTGGTACAGAAAAAGACACATATATCAATGGAATAGAATAAAAACTCAGAAATAACCCCACAAGTATATGGTTAATTAATCCTTGACAAAGGAAGGAAGAGTATTACCGTGGGAAAAAGATAGTCTCTTCAGATGTGCTGGGAAAACTGTTCAACTACATGCAAGAGAATGAAACTGGACTTTCTTATACCCTGCACAAGAGTGAAGTAAAATGGATCAGGGATCTAAATGT
This sequence comes from Helogale parvula, assembly GCA_004023845.1. Taxonomy (NCBI): domain Eukaryota; kingdom Metazoa; phylum Chordata; class Mammalia; order Carnivora; family Herpestidae; genus Helogale; species Helogale parvula. Next base: position 45,247 of record PJEM01010682.1, on the reverse strand, counting down.
GAGACCTGAAATCATAAAAATTCCTGGAACAGGCAGCAATTTCTTTGACATTGGCCACGGCAACAGCTTTCTGGATAGGTCTCTGAGCAAGGGAAACAAAACCAAAAATAAACTGTAGGGACTGCCTCAAAATAAAAAGCTTCTGCACAGCAAAGGAAACTGTAATCAAAACGAAAATTCGTCGTCAAAACTACTGAATGGGAGAAGATATTTGCAAATGACTTATCCGATAAACGGGGGTATCCAGAATGTATAAAGATCTGATACAACTCAACGCCTCAAAACCAAATAACCCAGTTAAAAAATGGGCAAAAGACATGAACAGACATGTCTCCAAAGAAGACCTACAAACGGCCTACAGATTCATGAAAAGATGCTCAAAACCATTCAGCATCAGGGAAATCCAAATCAAAACTACAATGAGACACCACCTCACACCTGTGAGAATGGCTAAACGCTTAACATAAGAAACAGTAAGTGTTAGGATGGATATGAAGAAAAAGGAACTTTCTTGCACTCTTGATGGGAATGCAAACTGGTGTAGCCACTGCAGAAAACGGTATGGAGTTGCCTCAAGAAACTAAAAACAGAACTACCATGTGATCCAGTAATGTCACTACTGGATATTTCCTCAGAAAATACAAGAACACTAATTCAAAGGGATACATGCACTCTGTGTTGATTGCAGCATTATTTTTTATTTTTTTTTCAAGGAGAAAGATAATTTTAACCACGAGAGAATATACAGAACATTACAAATTATCTTTAAAAGTCAGCCAGCAGGGCGCCTGGGCGGCTCAGTTAAGCGTCCGACTTCGGCTCAGGTCATGATCTCACATTCATGAGTTTGAGGCTCGCGTCGGATTCTGTGTCTCCCTCTATCTCTCTCAGTCCCCCCCCCCCATCTCTGTCTCTCCTCTGCAGCCACCTCTCACGCCGCAGCTTCAGTTTCTCCTTTTTGGGCAAAATGGCCCGGGCGTCCGCACCTCTCCTGAGGGACGCGACACTCCTCGTGTCTGGGTCCAGCTTCTGCACCAAAGGCGCCGGGCTCTATCGTGGTCCCGGCAAAAACATCAGCGTTCACGAAAGCCCATTCCTTTGCCGCGACTCCGCCGGCTGAGGCCTGCGCGCGGCCGGGCCCCGCCTGCCCCGCGGGCCTCACCGCCGCCTGGTGCACCGGGGCCCGCAGCCCCCTCACCTTCCCCATGCTCGCAGCTTTATTTTTTAAAATTTAATATTTATTCATTTGAGAGAGCACACACGCATGCACAAGTCGGGGAGGGGCAGAGAGAGAGGGAGACAGAGGATCTGAAGCAGGCTCTGTGCTGACAGCAGAGAGCCAGACTGAAAGATCATGACTTGAGCCGAAGTTGGACACTTAACCGACTAAGCCACCCAGGTGCCAGATTATGGAAGCAGCCCATGTGTCTGTCAGTAGATGAATGGATAAAGAAGAACCAAGCAGCCTACGCGCATGTGCATACATAATGGAATGTTATTCACCCATTTAAAAAGAATGAAATCTTGCCATTTGAAACAACATGGGTCGAGTTTGAGAGTATGATGCTAAGTGAAATAACTCAGAGGAAGACAAATACCGTCTGATTTCACTAAAGTGGAATTTAAGAAATAAAACAAATGAGTAAAGGAAAAAAGAGACAAACCAAGAAACAGACTCTTCACCTATAGGGAAGAACCAGATGGATACCGCAGGGGAGGTTGGAGCGTGTGTGAAATAGGTGATGCGGATTAAAGAGTACGCTTACCATGATGAGCAGTGAGTAATGGGTAGAATTGTTGAATCGCTGTATTTTACATCTGAAATTAATAGAATATTGTATGTTAACTATACTGGAATTAAAGTAAAAAAACTTTAAAAATTTTTAAAATTCAGATTACATGACATTTTAATTGTAGGATTCCCCCCCTCCTTAAAGCAAAGTGTTAAGATGAATATCATGCCACAGTAGTGGTTCCCAAAAATCCTCATTCACACTCATTGTCTTGAGGGTGTGTGCACGTGTGTGTATGCGGGTGTATGGTTTCCTTTCTGGAAGGGAGACCTTTTATTCAAACACTGTGACTTTCCACCTTGTTCAGGTTTTTAATGTCCTTTTGTGAAACTATATTAAATGGTAGGATTTGTTTATATGGTGTCTTTTTTCCCCCTTGTCCTTATTTGGGAAAATAAAAATTTGTTGACCCTATGTCAGTCCAAAAAAAAAGTGCTGATTTATGAAGTTCAGAAGTCTGGGAACCCTGTGAAAGACCTTTTACGCAAAAGGCTAAAGGAACCTTGGCATGCGGTGGTTTGTGCGCAGTCCTCTCTTGTCAGAGGGAAGGTGCATGACTGACTGAGCCACTCAGGTGCCTGGTACTGTGTGTTTTTAATTTAAGAATAAAAATTCCCACTTATGCCTGTTTTTACTCTGCCCTCTAGTTTTATTAGTCTTTAGCCATCTTAACTCTTATTTTATTGCTTTTTATCTTTTTGATATGGTTGGTTTCTTTCATCAGAATATGTAGGAATTGGGGCGCCTGGGTGGCCCAGTTGGTTAAGTGGAATATGTAGGAATTAACATTTAGGTTTTGTTGTTGACTCTAAAATGAATTCATAAAGTTGTGTTTGCTCATTCATTCAGCAGCCTTTTGCTGAGGGCTTGTATGGATGAGAAAACAATTTTCTGCCGTCGCCGAAGGGGAGAGTAGGAGGCAGGTAGACAGCTTGTGGTGTGGTAATTTCTAGTACTGCAGCCAGGCACGTAGTGTCGTGGGAGCCAGAGCATATAGAGAGAGGTGTGTATGTTCTGAGCATTTCTTACAGCCTGATACAGTCAACTTTGTGTTAATACAGTTTACTACTGGCCAGGTACCTGGGTGGCTCAGTCAGTTAAGCATCTGACTTCGGCTCAGACCATGATCTTACGGTTCATGAGTTCAAGCCCCACATTGGGCTCTGTGCTGACAGCTCAGAGCCCAGAGCCTGCTTCAGAGTCTGTGTCTCCCTCTCTCTTGCCCCTTCCCTGCTCACACCCTGTCTCTCTCAAAAATAAACAAACATTTAAAAATAAAGTTTACCTCTGTTACAGTATGGTTATTTGCCCCTTTTGCATTTTTCTTGTTTTTTAATTAGTTAATTATTTATTTTGAGAGAGAGAGGCAGAGAAGTGGAAGAGTGAGAATCCCAACCTGACTCCACACTGTCAGCGCAGAGCCCAATGCAGGGTTCAATCCCACAAACTGTGAGATCATGACCTGAGATCAAGAGTTGGATTCCCAACTGATTGAGCCCAGATACCCCCATTTTTCTTAATTTCTTAATTATTTTTGAGAGGGAAAAAATTTGCAAACCCAGAATAAGTCACCTTTTAAAAAATGTTTATTTGAGAGAGAGAGGGGGAGAGAATGCTATTGGGGGAGGGGGCAAAGCAAGAGGGAGACAGAGAATCCCGAACAGGCACAAGCTATCAGCGCAGACAGAGCTTGATGTGGGGCCTGATCCATGAGCTGTGAGATCATGACCTGAGCCAAAATCAAGAGTCAGACACTTAACCGACTGAGCCACCTAGGAGGCCCCATAATAAGGCACCTTTTAATGTACCTTTTTTCTCCTGTAACTCCTCTCTGATTTATACTGTACTTCAAATGAAAGACTTATTTAAAACTACTGTTATATGTTAAATTATTACAATCCAATTTATTCAGTACTCTGTAAATGATTAGTTTTTAAATCTAAAGATTTAAAAAATCAAAAAATTCAAGCTCCCTTGGGGTGCCTGGGTGGCTCAGTCGGTTAAGCATCCAGCTTCGGCTCAGGTCATGGTCTCACAGTTCATGGGTTCGAGCCCCACGTTGGGCTCTGTGCTGACCGCTAGCTCAGAGCCTGGAGCCTGCTTTGGATTCTGTGTCTCCCTCTCTCTCTGACCCTCCCCTGCTCGCGCTGTCTCTCTCTGTCTCTCAAAAATAAATTAAAAAGCATTAAAAATTAAAAAAAATTTCAAGCTCCCACACAATACAAATTTGTGTATTAAAGTCCTGTTACACTCTTTCTACCAAATAAAACATTTGGCTGAACCTAGAATATGTGGATCCTCCATATGGGATTTCAGAACCTAGAGTATTTCCATTCATGATATGAAACCGCATTTTTCTTGACCATTTATGTCAGTAATAACTGATCCTGAGAACTGTTACATTTCTGCTGCTACTCCGTAGCAGTCCTAAGGTGCTTTCATTTGATAGCAGCCATGGTAAAGAATAAAAGTATACCAATTAGGTTAGTTTGGCAAAATACTTTATTTTTCTGTTTCATTGAAGAGGGGCTTAATTAGAAAACACATTGATGAGTTAGCCACTAAAAATCTTACTGCAGCTGATACCTCTTATTAAGTTTGGAGTGCTTTGCAGAAACAGCTCTCTGAATTTGCTTGTCAACATAGCTCACAGTGTGCTAATAGCAACAGTAGTTATGCCAAGTTGTTCTGTTTCTAGACTTTGTCACAACACTGACTGTCAGAAACTAAGGACTCTACAGATTATGAGCTTCTGTTAATGTAGATAAAATATTAAGTAGCATGTACACATGGTAAAACACCCATCAAGTAAAAAAAATAGGTTTTACACTTGTCCTAAAGTTAGTTGTGTAAGTAGCAAAGACTATCATTTCAAGAGATAGTAATTTGAAGATTTTATCCCTCCACCTTCCCCCATTTCATTCTCTGAAATCCTGCCTATTCTTCCAGTTGAAATGCTTGTCTTTGTGTAATTTCCTGCTCAGACTAGTTTGAAGCCATCTCCTCCTTCCCTGAACTGCTAAAGCTTCTTGTTTTGTACCATAGGTCTGTCCTGTGTTGGTATTCTTTATTTAGGTGTCTTTGGTTGTTAACCACGTTAATCCCCTTGTGAGGAATAGTGGCATACCCTCTTTTTTTTTTTTTTTCTTAATTCTCATGAAATGTAAGCACAGTATTTTTTTTAAAGTTTATTTATTTTGAGAGAGAGGGAGAGAGGGACCCTCAAGCAGGCTCCATGCTGTCAGCACTGAGCCCAGCTTGGGGCTTGAACTCGTGAATCATGAGATCATGACCTGAGCTGAAATCAAGAGTCAGATGCTTAACCAACTGAGCCACCCAGGTGCCCCATACTATATTTTCTTGTATAGCAAATGTCTCATTGATATTTGTTGAATGCAGGAAGGTATAACTTTCTATCCCCCCCCCTTTTTTTGAAGTTTATTTTTTAATTTATTTTTGAGAGAGAGCAAGTAGGGAAGGGACAGAGACAGGAAGACAGAATCCCAAGCAGGCTCCCTCCATACTGTCAGCACAGAGCCCAATGTGAATCTCACAAAGCATGAGCTGAAATCAGGAGTTGGACACTTAATCAACTGAGCCACCCAGGCACCCTCCCCGTTTTCTGATTTTCTATAACTCTTTCATTTGACTTAGTACAATGATAATAATGTATGTTAATAAGAAGGCCTGTTATCTTAGATCATATTGTGGTTTTCTATAAATCTTAACAGTATTTTATATCTTTAAGAGTAGGACTTAATACCTTTTAGCCCATGTTAGTGATCCTAAGGTGGGTAGCTTCATGAGTTCATATTGATATCCTGAAGCCTCAGAAGCCCTCTTGTTGAGGGATGATTGGGAGTGCTTTTCCATTGAATCCAGCCATGTATTTTTCAGTTAAGTCTCAGTGTTTATTTTACTGTAAATAAGAGGTTCCCTTATTGAATTTTTAAAAAGCCTTTTGAAATTGTGAAGAATAATCTCAATTACATTTTATTTTATTTATTTTTAATTTTTTTAATGTTTCTTTAAAAATATGTTTTTTAACATTTATTTATTTTTGAGAGAGAGAGAGACACAGAGTGTGAGCTGGGGAGGGGCAGAGACAGAGGGGGAGACACTGAATTAGAAGCAGGCTCCATGCTCTGAGCTGTCAGCACAGAGCCCGACACGGGACTTGAATCCATGAACTGTGAGATCATGACCTGAGCTGAAGTTGGCTGCTTAACCGACTGATCCACCCAGCCGCCTCTCAGTTGGATTTTAAATGTTTATTTATTTTGAGAGAGAGCACACACATGAGGGGGAGAGGCAGAAGGAGAGGGCAAGGGAGAATCCCAAGCAGGCTCCACTCTGTCTGTGCTGGACTCAGCCACCCAGGGACCCCAGTCTTGATTGCATTTTATTTTATTTATTTATTTTTAAATTTTTTTTAATGTTTTTTATTTATTTTTGATACTGAGAGAGACAGAGCATGAGAGGGGGAGGGGCAGAGAGAGAAGGAGACACAGAACTGGAAGCAGGTTCCAGGCTCTGAGCTGGCTGTCAGCACAGAGCCTGACGCGGGGCTCGAACCCACGAACGTGAGATCTGACCTGAGCTGAAGTCGGAGGCTTAACCCACTGAGCCACCCAGGCGCCCCTTGATTGCATTTTAAATTTCAGGTTCCTTTTAGGTAGGTGAAGTGTATTTTGATTTCCATAAAGACATGTTTACTCCAAAAGGACTGTCAGATGTCTAATGTACAGAAACCGAGGCATCGTTAATCAAATATTGTACTAGGATCTGATAATAACTTTTACATGGATAACAAAGTAGTTTCGTTCCCATCCTGAATTTCTTTGAATTGATTTTAGCTCTTCTCAAGTTAATCCCTTTCCTCCAAGGAGTTCAGAGTAGTTTGTTGATATCTGCTACCTTTACAGAATCTTTATATTGGTAGGGAATTTTCATTTCTTAGGGATAAAGAGGTTTACCCATGTTCTGTGTGACTTACCCTGGATCACGCAGCATTATAGCTAGAAACAGTAGGCAGACTCTCCATCTCAAAATCTTAACCTTAATTTATACTGCAAAAAGGCAAGGTATTTGGATTTTTTTTTTTTTTTTAATAAGCTCTACACCCGGTGTGGGGCTAGAGCTCACGGCCCTGAGATCAAGAGTCGCATGCTCTACTGCCTAAGACAGTCAAGTGCCTCAAGGTATTTGGATATTTAAAAGTGATTTGTATTTAGTTGGATGTAGTCTGGTAGTATACTAGATATAGTATTGTATAGTAGTGATACTACTGGGCCAGATAAATGGTTTCTTTAGTTTCACCCATCTTGACCCAGCAAAGGGTCATTGGGTATGGCTCAGGAGTCTGGCAGCAAACTCACAGACCAGTGTACACCTTAAAAGGTCAAAATTCAAGGAACCAGAGAGAGATGTGCATTCTGACCAATAAAATATCTTGACAGCATCTCGTGACATATAAAGGTAGGGTCTGCTATTCCTGGATGTACTGATGATGTAATTTCTATTATAAAATAACACGAAGTCAGCATAAAGAGGTTGTGAGTAGAAATATCAATAAACCTTGTGCTAATTTGAATGTCTAGTGCTAGCAAGACAAGACGATCAGGCAAATGGTCTCTGCCCTCAAGGAGCTCAAAGTCCAGTAAACTGACTTCATTTGTTCTTTGTCCCCAAAACTTGGGGAAAATAAGAAGTCCTAACACAAATGTGAAGGGTATGGAAGATTTCTTTTAAAGACTTCATGATCTCAGAGTTGGTTTGAGCCCTATGTTGGCTCTAGAGATTTTTAAAAAAATCTTTTAAAAATAAAAAAATAAAGAGTCCACGAAAACTGCGGCACTTGGCTCAGTCTTAGAGCAGCAGCTCGAGCTCAGAGTTGTAAGTTCGAGTCCCACATTGGGTGTAGAGATTACTTTGAAAATAAAATCTTAAAAAATAATAAAGACTTCATGAAAACCACATTCAATGAGTTAACAGTTGCCTGTGAAATGTTTTATAGGGCTTCTTTTGGCATGAAAAAAACGGTTTCAAAATGCCTCCATATCCTGTGGGAATATAAGTGATGATTTCATTAGCTAATCATGGACGTAAAAATGAGGGACCGTGCAAATTGGTGCTGGGCGTTTAATTACAGAGGAATTGCCTCTGAGCCCATCCCTGTGTGTTCTCACTGGCGTCTGTGCTCAGGGCCAAGTTTCCAAACATGCCCCCAGGAGCCTTGGGTTTGATGCTTTTGTGGACAGTAAAATGGTTGAATGGTGAGAATTACTTAAAACTGGGTGTTACAAAAGTTTGCATCCCTTTATGTAGGCTTACTGATTGTACTTTAAGAAGATTTGGAAAGGGAGTAAGAAGTTGTTTTATTGAGCCGAACAAATTTATTTTGCTTGGGGGGAAAATGGTATTATACAAATATCCTTTTGCAGCCTTCATTGATTCAGTTTGTTCTGAAGCAGACCCTAGACTCACGGTCTATCAAGTTGTTGAGTAAAGAACAACTATATTTGAGATGCTATGTTTAATTCAAATGTGAAAGATGCAGCCAACTCAAGGAATCTGTTGCTTTGGACTCTTTTCCTTAGTGAATTCCAGAGCTGAGTAGGGGTTAAAAATATGAGAAAGTCAATAAATTAGGGAAAATAGCCAGTGGGAGGTGAGAAATGATAACTTGTAGAGGGGAAAATTAAGAAGGAGTATGGGAAGTAATTTTTAAAATTTTTATTTTATATTGTACACAAAACTGTACTCTTTCAGGTAGGCATTAGGGCCGGAATGGAAAGGCCTCCTCTAGCAAGTTAAGCCTGTGGAAGAACCGCTCACCCAGAGTGGGGCGCAGCTGTCTAGGAGCCTTTATCTGATACAATTATAGTAACCCTCCAGTAAACACTCCTTCCCGACTTCAAGGAGGGGAGGACGTTGCCGCCACCTGCCTCCGCCGCTGCCCCAACAGGGGGATTTCGGCTGCTCCCCAACTTGCAGCTTGATCCTTCACCACCAACGAGACGCCAGCAGTCACCCGGCCGGGACACATTGTCCTGTCATGAGCTAATTTGATAGATGAGTTTCTTAGAAGCAGTTTCATGAGTTGATTCATGTTTTCATTTTCCTTAATGTGACCGTCCTTCCAGTTTTTAAGATGTACACCACTCCTGTATGAATTATAGGAGTGGTAGAGATGCGATTGGAAGCTTCTGTTCTTTGCTCTCCTTGTCCCCCTCACCTTTGGGAACATTTCAGAATTTTTTTTTAAGATTTTATTGGGGGTGGTGTGCCTGGGTGGCTCAGTTGGTTGAGCGCCCAGCTATGGATCTCAGCTGAGGTCATAATTCTGGATCATGGGATCGAGCCCCATGTCAGGCTACATGCCTGCTTAAGATTCTCTCTCTTTGTCTCCCTCTGCCCCTCTCCCCTGGCCTATTTCTCTTTTTAAAAAATTATAATACAAAAAGGATTTTATTTATTTTTAAAAATTTTTAATGTTTATTTTTGAGAAAGAGAGCACAAGCAAGCACGAGCGAGCAGGGGAGGGGCAGAGAGAGAGGGAGACACAGAATCCGGAGCAGGCTCCAGGCTCCGAGCCGTCAGCACAGAGCCCAATGCGGGGCTCGAACCCACGAGCTGTGAGATCCTGACCTGAGCCGAAGTCAGATGTCCAACCAACTGAGCCACCCAGGTGCCCAGGATTTTATTTTTTAAAGTAATCAACATGGGGCTCGAACTCAACCCTTGATGTCGTTGGATGCCCTGCTGACTGAGCCAGCCAGGTGCCCCAGAACATTTCAGATCTTTCTCAGAGCCCCAAGTATATTTCAGAATCACTCTTCTCTTCCCATTATTTTTTGTTCTTTGCATCAGTGCTAGAGGGAATGCTGGAAATTTATAAGGTGAGTGGCACAGTGAGTGGGCTAGGTAGATTTGTGTGATCAAGGGTAGTAGAGTATTAGAAAACGAACTCAGACATCCCTTTAAGAAAAGACTTGCTGCCCGTCTGTGAGGAGTGTAACTAAAGAAAGCCACTGGTCTCTTCAGGGTCAGCCTCAGCTCTGGAGCAGCCAGCCCCCGGTCAGTGGCTGTGCAGAACAGTGTCCTTGCTCCAGGCTTTGTCAAATCTGCATCATACTCTGCTCCTCCTGCCCAGTCCTGCTTCCTCCTGTTTTCTCCTCACAAGAGTTCTCCCCATTAAACCCTTTTTCATTCTGAATTTTTAGTTTCTTTTTTACCATTTGCTTCCTGGAAAATCTAACCAGACACACTGACACACTTCTTACATAAATCACCCTGTTCCCTTCATTTTACTGTTTTTTACCTCGGGCTGTGCATGGAACATCAGGGGAATGGTATAAATGAGTTGCCTGCCTCTGCATTTGTATTTCAACGTGTTGTGCTCTCTCTAGAAAATTTAGGGAATACAGAAAAGAAATTGAAAATCAACCATAAAAGGGGCGCCTGAGTGACTCAGTCAGTTAAGCATCTGCCTTCGGCTCGGGTCATGATCTCATGGTTCGTGGGTTCAAGCCCCGTGTCAGGCTCTGAGCTGACAGCTAGCTCAAAGCCTGGAGCCTGCTTCACATTCTGTGCCTTCCTCTTTCTCTGACCCTCCCCTGCTAACACTGTCTCTGTCTCTAGAAAAAAAAAAAAAAGAAAATCAGCCATAATGATTTTTTAAAAAATACCTTCACAAGAGGTAACTGTTGATAATGGCTTATTTTGGTAAACTTTTTTTTTTTTAAATTACATTTATTGATTTTTGAGAGACAGAGCACAAGTGGGGGAGGGGCAGAGAAAGAAGAAGACACAGATTCCAAAGCAGGCTCCAGGCTCTGAGCTGTCAGGATACAGCCTGATACGGGGCTCGAACTCACACACCTTGAGATCATGACCTGAGCTGAAGTCGAATGTTTAACCAACTGAGCCACCCAGGCGCCCCTTATTTTGGTAAACTTTAGAGAAGTGCATTAAACATTAAGTGCTCATCTTGGTGAACTTACCTCAAACTGAACATACCCGTATAACATTGCCCAATCAGGAAACAACTTCACCAGCATCCCTGCCGTACTCACGTCCAATAGCATGAATTAATTTTGCCTAGTTTTGAATCTGACATAAGTGTGGTCATGTAGTTTGTACTCTTCTGTCCTCTTTTGCTCAGTGTTATGTTTGAGATTTAGCTGTGTGGGTGTCTGTAGTTCCTTGCTGTATTTCACCGTGTGAATTGTGTGTGTGAATGTACCACAGTGTATCTCTCACGTTATTGATGGGCATATATCTTGTTTCTTGTTTTTTACTCCCTAGATCTGTTTTGATGTTTTCTAATGTAAACGTTACCTTGTATTTGGCATTTTAGCTGGGTAGCTTTTTCTTGGAACATTTATTATCCTCGTAAGTGATTTGTCATATGTAAGAAAAAAATTTTCTTAACCCACATCCTCAGAATGTTCTTATTACTGTTTATAGGACCCTCGGTTAGTTTTCCCTTTGAAGGCTGAGGTCTTGAACCACGTTACTGGCCAAGGGAGTTTAGTTGCCCTTCCCTTTGCTGTCTGCCAGTCAGATGCTTGCCTTAGAGAAGCTGTTACGGAACAGTTTTCCTGTTTTGTGGTTATGCCAGAACTCAGCTATCATTCTGATTTACAGTGGAGAGAAAAAATACAATCAGAAGCCTTTAGGGGCGCCTGGGTGGCTCAGTCGAAAGAGTTCTTACCCTTGGTTTCAGCTCTGGTCATGATCCCAGGATCGTGGGATTGAGTCCCTGTCAGCTCTTCACTGACAGTATGGAGACGATTTGGGATTCTTTCTCCCTCTCTCTGCCCATCCTGCATGCGTTCTCTGTCTCTCAAAATGAATAAATAAACTTTGGTGGGGGAAAGAAGTCTTTAGGGATTTGTTAGATATTTGGGGTGGGCTGGGTATTTGAGCTCTACCTATCAAATCAAGGTGGCTTACAACTAGTGTGGGAAAGTGCTGAAGAACAGATTTCACACTGAGGGTCTAAAAAAAAAATCGTGCGCAGCTTGGATGCATGTGCCTGAGTTATTTCAGAGCTTCTGACAGTGTATACTGATGTTTGTTCATTTCCACTGTAGCTGTTGAGTGGAATGTCATGGCCAGCTCCTCGGACAGTGAAGATGACAGTTTTATGGCCGTGGACCCAGAAGAAACTGTGCTGGAAGGGACAATGGAGCAAGACGAGGAGCCCCACCCAGCGCTGGAGATTGCGGAGACGAGACACAATAGGCCCATGTCCGAGCTGCCGGAGGAGGTTTTGGAGTATATCCTGTCCTTTCTTTCGCCGTACCAGGAGCACAAAACTGCAGCCCTCGTCTGCAGACAGTGGTATCGACTCATCAAAGGTACCGTGCCAAGTGGAAAGCTTATTTATCTGTTTAAATCTGTTTTATTTCTTTTATTTGTTTTTGAATATATTTTTTAATGTTTTATTTATTTTTGAGAGAGAGAGAGACAGCACGAACAGGGGAGGGTCAGAGAGAGAGGGACACACAGAATCCGAAGCAGGCTCCGGGCTCTGAGCTGTCAGCACAGAGCCGGACGCGGGGCTCGAACCCACAAACCGTGAGATCATGACCTGAGCCGAAGTCGGATGCTTAACCGACTGAGCCACCCAGGCGCCCCTTAAATTTGTTTTAATGGTTTATTTTTAAGCCCCCAATTTCATTTTCTCCTTTCTCCCTCAAATTTATTATGGTTCTAAAATTGACTGTTAGATGATTAACTGTACATTTTCCTTTTCTCTTAATTCTGGTTAGTTTTATGAACAGCCTGGATTTTGTAGTGTTTACTTCAACTTGCAGTTTTAAAATGTGGATTCTTTTTCTGCATATTCTTCGAGATGATCTGGTACATTGTCTTGTTCTTGAACAGGCGAAGTAGAGGTGGACATGGGTTTACAGCGTAGCTGATGTTAATGTGTCTCTCGCTGTTGTCTGGTACTCTCGCGGTGGCTTCCCTGTGCTTGCAGCAGACGCGGACTAGGTGCAGAAACAAGAGTGTGAGGCATAGTTAGTGAGCTCCCCACGTCACACAGGTGGTGTGGGGGAATCCAAGATTCACATGCAGGCAGTCTGGCTTTAGAGTTTATGTTCTTTATGAGGATATCATTTTGTTTCTTAAAGTAGCTGATTGTGGCAAATATGGGATTGTGCAAGCATTTACTGCTTGGTTTTATCTGTAAGTGATAGAGGCCCTATGCATATCTTTTACTTTTTAAAATGTTTTTTCTTAATATTTATTTTTGAGAGACAGAGACAGAGTGTGAGTGGGAAAGGGGCAGAGAGAGAGGGAGACACAGAATCTGAAGCAGGTTCCAGGCTCTGAGTTGTCAGCACAGAGCCTGACCAGGGGCTTGAACTCATGGACCACAAGATCATAACCTGAGCAAAAGGCAGACACTTAACTGACTGAGCCACTCAGGTGCCCCTCTTTTACTTTTTAAAATGAGTTTCTCCTTTTTTTTCTTCCATTTAATTTTTTTAATGTTTATTTTTGAAAGAGAGAGAGAGAAAAAACAGAAAACAAGCAGGGGAGGGTGATAAAGAGAGAGACAGAGAGACAGGATCTGAAGCAGGCTCTGTGCTGACAGCAGAAAGCCCGATGTGGGTCTCAAACCCATGAACCATGAGATTATGACCTGAGCTGAAGCTGGACACTTAACTAAGCCACCCAGGCGCCCCTTTTTTTCTTTTTTTTAAATGTGATTTATTTTGACAGGGAGAGAGAGCAAGCACATGAGTGAGCATGAGTGGGGGAGGCACAGGGAGAAGAAGAGAATTCCAAGCAGACTCCTTACTGTCAGTCTACGGAGCCCTACCCTGTGGCTTGGTCCCAAGAGCTGTGACCTGGGCTGAAATCAAGAGCCAGAGGCTTAACAGACTGAGCCACGCACACACCCCTCTTCCATCTTCTTTCTTTCTTTCTTTCTTTTTAACATTTATTTATTTTTTGAGAGAGAGAGAGACAGATCATGAGCAAGGGAGGGGCAGGGAGAAAGGGACACACAGAATCTGAAGCAGGCTCCAGGCTCTGAGCTGTCAGCACAGAGTCCCATGTGGGGCTCAAACCCACGAACTGTGAGATCATGACCTGAGCCGAAGTCAGACACCCAACTGACTAAGCCACCCAGGCGCCCCACCCCCCTCCATTTTCTAATCAAGATTTCAACTTTAGCTAAATGTTGTACTTACCGGAGCTGGTGTATTTTTAACTTAATAGATAGCAGTTATTTGGCTTCATTATATTTTAACTGGAAAGGGCCCATTTTTGAATGAAAACCAGGCCAGTTGAATAAAGTTTGATCAAAGCAAAGGTTATATCAGTTTGTTCTTTCGTGGTGGGAACAAGCAGTCAGAAATACGATAGAAAAGAAAACCTTTAGATTTTGCTCATCTGCTTGTAACTGGTAATGCACAGCCTGCTTTCTCTTGCAGATTTAATGGACTCTTCAGTAGAGATCAGATGCCTACCCTGTGGAATAGATGATTTCACCCTTAAAATAGAGGTGGCAGAATCACAGACGAAGGGCTATAATCAAATCAAATACATGAGTTTATTCTTGGTTTTATTTGGCATTCTTCCTATTTTGATGTGTATGCGTGTTTTAAAGAGAGTGGAACCTAACCTAGTACTCACAGTCTTAGATCTTCTGGGAGAAGAAAGTCACTGCCAGGACCGCTCTCCCACCCCCACCCCCGTCCTTAGATATCTGTCTCTTCTTCATTACTGCCTCACCTCAATTCAGCATTTGCAAATCTGTCACTTTCTTCATTAGTGACAGGGCAGTCACATTAAAGATGACTGTCATTTTAATATTCCAGTTCTTAACTGTGAGTTCAGCCAAGGGATAGTAATTTCATTGGAAAACATGTTTAAATACTGCTATCCTGCTCAAAGGTCCACTAAGGTGACATGAATTAAAAAATGATACATTCTTTTGAAGTATAACATAATTTGTTGTACTCTTCATTCAGAATGTTGCTCTTTGGAATAAGGTAGTCATTTCATGTGTTAAAAACATAGATTGTTCCAGAAACATGAAGCTCTCACCTTTAAAAAAAAAACAAAGACTTTTTTCTTTCTTTCTTTCTTAAGAGAGCTCAAGCTGGGAAGGAGCAGAGAAAGGGAGACAAAGGATCCAGAGATCTGTAGCAGGCTCCATGCTGACAGCAGAGAGCCCAGTGCAGGGCTTGAATTCATGAACTGTGAGATCATGGCCAGAGCCCAAGTCAGATACTCTCCTGTGAGCCATCCAGACGCCCTTATAGACTTTATTTTTTAGAGTGGTTTTAGGTTCACAGCAAAATTGAGCAGAAAGGTTAGAGGTTTCCTGTTTTCCCACATCCACAGCTTCCCCTGCTATCAACATCCCCTACCATAGTGGTGCGTTTGTTACAGTTGATGAGCCTGCATGGACACATCATGCCCCAAAGTCCATAGTTTACATTGGGGTGCACGTTCTGTGAGTTTGAACAAATGTATAATGACATGTATCCACATTATAGTAAAAGCGGTCACTTTTAAAAACAGCTTTCCTTAGTAACAAATTCATCATTTCATAATTCGGTGTAAGCTGCTTACCATCTCCGTGTTTGATGGAATGGGCTTGGTTGCCGTGCGCTAGCTGCAGGTACGTATGAGCCCCTGTTGTCTTTCTCCAGGCTCTGCTTCACCTTGCTCTTTCTCACAAAGCTAAGTTACCCCCCGTTCCTTTGCTTTATTTTTTTTTAAAGCTTATTTGTTTATTTTGAGAAAGAGAGAGAGAAAGTGTGAGTGGGAGAGGTGGGGAGAGAGGGAATCCCAAGCAGGCTTTGTGTTGTCAGCATAGAGCCCGACTTGGGGCTCAATCTCATGAACTGCAATGTCATGACCTGAGTCAAAAGCAAGAGTTGGAGGCTTAACTGACTCAGCCACCTAGGCACCCCAGCTACTTACTTATTTTTAACGTAAACTTTATGCCTATCCTGGGGCTCAGACTTACAACCCCAACATCAAGGGTAGCATGCTCTACTGGCTGAGCCACCCAGCGCCCCTACCAATTATTTTAATGTGTTGCTTTCAGATAGGACATAAAGGGGAGCAGAGTTCTAGTGTGAGCTCATAGTGTACCCCTGAGCTTTGTAACGCTTAGCCACCCTGAGCCTTGGTAAGGGGAGAACGCTGGATCTTCTACTTTTGAAATTCTGTTTCTTCCTCTGAATGAAAAAGAAGAGAAATTGGAGTTCCTCCAAGAAACTTAGGTTTTATAAAAGTGATATGACAGTTAATAGATGCAGTTTTAATAATTTCACGGAAAAGTGAAGTATCCAGGCTGAAGCACTTGTTACTTTTGTCTTTAGGTGTCGCCCACCAGTGTTACCATGGCTTCATAAAGGCTGTCCAGGAAGGAAACATTCAGTGGGAGAGCCGGACTTACCCGTATCCTGGAACCCCGATCACCCAGCGGTTCTCACACAGTGAGTATTTAGTGCGAGAGCGGAAGGCGCCTGCCTGTGGTCACAGCTCCAAATATCCCTCTGGAGGCATGTTTTCTGTTTGATTTTTAATGAAGAGAATGTAAAATGAGGACTTATATTAACTTTAGAATCAGGGAAGAGTGTGAGCCTAAGTACAGTGTAGGTAGGCACCTTGGTATATAATTTTATATTTGAATTTTCCTAATGTCTCTACCCCGAAGAGGTCAAGGTGTTATCTTAGACTTGAGCGTTGACATCAAGTAAGGGGAAAACAAGAAGTGCCGGAGGGTTATTTCTGAGGTCCTGCTTAGTGAGTAGTCAGAGGTTAAGTGTTAAAATCATTTATTTTAACATAGTATATGTTTAGCAAACACTGAATTTGGCTGGGGTCACACAAAAATTTTGAACATGAAGGGTATTAATTTAAAAATGCCAATTTAAATAGTAAAATTATAAATGCTCTGGCAAATAAGATATAGAGTTTTTGTCTTTTATTTTTATTTATTTTTAATTTTTTTAATGTTTATTTTTGAGAAAGAGAGAGAGCACGAGCAAGGGAGGGGCAGAGAGAGAGGGAGACACAGAATCTGAAGGAGGCTCCAAGCTGTCAGCACAGCCCAACGCGGGGCTCGAACCCACAAACCACAGGATCGTGACCTGAGCCAAAGTCGGATGTTTAACTGACTGAGCCACCCAAGCGCCCCTAATTTAGAGTTTTTAGATTATTCTAGAATTAACCCTCCATTTAATTTGATTTTTCTAGACACCATTTTATTCTATTAGTGAATCATACCTTCATGAAAATGAGATTAAGGTGTGGTATATTTTAAGCCAGTAAAGGTATATTATTAATGGTTCTCCATAAGAAAGCTTGTGGTGGTGGGGTGGGGGTGGGCTGGGCTCCGAGAAACTTTCTCACAATTACAGCTTTAATTGCATTACTTCCATGTTCAGAAACCTTCAGTGCCTGTTGCTTACAAGATAAAAGCTAAACTTAGTCTTACATTCAGAGCGCCCTTTAATGTGACCTGTGTTCAGATTTACCACTTCACCCCCAGGGTTTCCCAAGAGCTCTCCTCTTTCAAGCTGTCACATGGCCGTGCCGGATTCTTCCTCCCTGGGGTATTCGTGTCCCCTCAGCGGAAGCCTGCCTTTCCGTGGAGACGCCATTGAAGTCCTAGCTCCTTCGTGAAACCTCTCAACTCTTTAATTCATAGAAAAGATTTTCCTGTTTGTAGCCTGTGTTGTTGTCTGGAATACTAATTTTGATACTTTTTGATACTCTTTAATACTAATACTAATTTTGAACCTTTTTTTGTTACTAAGTTTTTAATTTTAATTTCAGTAGTTAGTATAGAATGTTATATTAGTTTCAGGTGCCCAGTGTAGTGATTCAGTACTTCCGTACAGTACTAATGCTTGTCATGGTAAGTGTGGATATTTAGATCTCTTGAGGGAAGAGAGTGTCTTGGTCATCCACGATGTTTAAACAACTTAGCATCTTGGGGCGCCTGGGTGGCTCAGTCGGCTGAGCGTTCGACTTCGGCTCAGGTCATGATCTCACGGTTTGGGGGTTCAAGCCCCGCATCGGGCTCTGTGCTGACAGCTAGCTCAGAGCCTGGAGCCTATCTTCAGATTCTGTCTCCCTCTCTTTCTGACCCTCCCCTGCTCATTGCTATCTCTCTTTCTCTCTCAAAAATAAATAAACCATTAAAAAAAATTTTTTTTAACTTAGCAGCTTAAAACATTATCCCACAGAGTTCCCAAGGGTCAGAAATCTGCGTGTGGTTAGGTCCTGGCTCAGGCTCTCTGATGAGGTTGCAGCCAGTCTGTCAGCCAGGGCTGTAGTCACCTGAAATCTTGACTGTGGCCCAGGGGATCTGCTTCCAAGTTCACTCAAGTAACTGTTCACAGGAGGCATCTGTTCCTTAGGACTTGGACCTCTGGGAGCACCTGAATGGCTCAGTGGGTTAGGCGTCCGACTTTGGCTCAGGTCATGATCTTGGGGTTCATGGGTTCGAGCCCCATGTCGCACTCTGTCTCTGTCTCTCTCTCTCATAAATAAACATTAAAAAAAAAAAAAGGGACTTGGACTTCTGCATGGAGCTGCTTATGACTTGGTAGCTGGCTTCCCACAGAATGAATGATCGGAGAGAGAGAGAGAGAGAAATACCAAGCAGAAGCCGTGGTGTCTTTTACAACCCAATCTCTGAATGGAATCTCTTTCCTGCTCCGTTCCGTTGGTCACACAGAGATTGACCAGCAGGGTAAATATCAGGCAATGAGGACCTTTGGAGGCCATCTTGGAGACTGGCTGTCCCAAACCCTCTGTTGTATTCTCATTTGCAGAGGAGAATTCAGTAATTATAATTTATCATTGTCTTTGAACTGGATCTAAATTGATCAAAGGAGCAGGCCAAATTATTGCTGTGTTCTCAGTTCTCTTGAGGAGCTGTTTTCACTTTTACTGTTGGAAAGCCCCAGGGCAATGGATCTTCTAGTCCTCTAGGGAAGAGGGCAATCTGTGAGACCTTTTGGGGGTCTGTGAAGTCAGAACTGGTTTTCTTTATTTTAATGCCCCTGCCCTGAGTCTTGCACAGGCTGAAACAGTTTTTCCCAGCATTGCTTTTGTACCATTAGTGCAAATGTCAGTATAGTGGAAAAGGCCATTAACAGCAACTACTGAAAATAAAACCAAAAAACTGGCTCAGTCTGTTCGTTGTGCGTGTCTTGATTTCAGCTTAGATTGTGATCTTACAGTTCATGCTA
The DNA here is from genome assembly GCA_004023845.1 of Helogale parvula. Lineage (NCBI taxonomy): Eukaryota > Metazoa > Chordata > Mammalia > Carnivora > Herpestidae > Helogale > Helogale parvula. Next base: position 26,205 of record PJEM01010682.1, on the reverse strand, counting down.
TTGAGCCCCAAATTGGGCTCTACGCTGACACCATGGAGCCTGCTTGGGTGTCTCTCTCTCCCTCTCTCTCTCCCTCTCTCCCTCCTTCTCTCCCTCCCCCGATCACACTTACTTGCTCACTCTCTTTCAAATTAAATAAATATTAAAAACAAAAACAGGGGGACCTGGGTGGCTCAGTTCATTGAGCATCTGACTTTGGCTCAGATGATGATCTCACGGTGCGTGAGTACAAGCCCTAAATCTGGCTCTATGCTGACAGAGCCTAGAACTTGCTTCAGATTCTGTGTATCCCTGTCTCTCTGCCCCTTCCCCACTTGCACTCTCTCTCTTAAAAAATGAATAAATGTTAAAAAGCAAACAAACATAAAAACAAAGCCCAGGCTACTATTACTACTACCAGTAGTTCCTTCTCCTTCCCCTCCTTCTCTTCCTCTCTCCCTCCCTCCTTCTCCTCTCCCCCCTTCCTCCCCCTCCTCCTCTTCTTACTACAAAAATAGTTTCAAAAGAGTCTTGAATGCTTTCAGGAGTCCACACTTTAACAATTGCTGGAGTAGACTAGAAATGAATCCTTGTCAAGAATATGTAATAAGGGGCACCTGGGTGGCTTAGTCACTTTGGCTTAAGTCATGATCTCACGGGTTCGTGAGTTCGAGTCCCCAGATCCAGCTCTGTGCTGACAGCTCAGAGCCTGGAGCCTGCTTAGGATTGTGTCTCCCTCTCCCTCTGCCCTCGCCCTCCCCCTCTCATTCTCTGTCTCTCTCTGTCTCTCAAAAATAAACAAACATTAACAACTTACATAAAATTTTTTTTTTAACATTTATTCAGTTTTGAGAGACAAAGCATGAGCAAGTGAGGGGCAGAGAGAGAGACACAGAATCTGAAGCAGGCTCCAGGCTCTGAGCTGTCAGCACAGAGCCTAATGTAGGACTCAAACTCACAGACCATGAGATCATGACCTGAGCTGAAGTTGGACACTTAACCGACTGAACCACCCAGGCGCCCCAACAACAACAAAAAAATTTTTTAAGGACATGTAATGAAACTATAAGGGAATCCCTGTTAGATCCAGTATTTCTTGAGGGAGGATTAACTTCAGTTACTGACAGATAATAGGAATAAGAAGCAGAGACAGAGTTTCTAAAGACTGTTTTAAGATGGTTTTTTGAAACAAGTAGTTTTAAGAACTCTAAATGAGGGAAACGGAGTCTGGATAAAGTAGAAACCAAGCTGGGAATTGTTCACAGGTGAGGAATTATCACAGGACAGACAGTTCAGCTTTCTAATGAGAGAAGAAAAAAAAATTCTCAGTTAACTAGCTTTTGAAAGAGTATCATTACAAAATAGAGACAGTTATTTGAAAAATACAGTGAATAAGCTCGCAGAAATTCAGAGATTGGTGGATTGCAATATTTGTTTTTACCTTAAAATTTTTTTCATATCTTCACTTAAAATACAAGAAAAGGTGCCATAGATGAAAAAAATTTTTTTAACGTTTATTTATTTTTGCGAGAGAGACAGAAAGTAAGCAGAGGAATGGCAAAGAGAAAGGGGACAAAGGATCTGAAGCGGGCTCCAGGCTCTGAGCTGTCAGCACAGAGCCTGACGCGGAGCTCTAACCCACAAACTGTGAGATCATGACCTGAGCTGAAGTTGGACGCTTAACCGACTGAGCCACCCAGGCACCCCAAAGGTGCCATAGATTTTTTTAAAAGGCATATGTATGTCTCATTTCCTTTCCTGCAGCCCATCTCTCACTGTTTCCTTTCTCTCTGTGTGCTGGCAGACTAAAGAGAACCATTACAGAAATGGGCATTTTTCAGAATAGATTGAAAACAAGGAATTCCTTCAATGTCTTTCCTTAGCTCCTTCCTCTTCCTAATGCATGTTTCTCCCCAAAGCTCAATTTTCCTTCCTTCCTTCCTTCCTTCCTTCCTTCCTTCCTTCCTTCCTTCCTTTCAGAGAGAGAGCATGTAAGTTGGGGAGAGGGGCTGGCAGGGGAGGAAAGAGAGGGGGAAGAAAGGGGGAAAGACTCTTATTTGGGCTTCATGCTCACACTCAGCATGTAGCCCGACACAGGGCTCAGTCCCGTGACCCTGGGGTCATGACCTGAGCTGAAGTCAAGAGTTAGATGTGACAGACTAAGCCAACCAGATACCCCTCAATTTCATTTCTTATTCCCGATTCCCTTTAAGCTGGAGATCTGCATTTCAGTTCTGTGCTCATATTGCCACAGAGATGCACAGGTGCTTCATAGCTAGTCAGCTAACAGTGGAATTCAGAGGTTCCCCCTGAATTTTCTCCTCTCCATAATTTAGTTAATGGCATTATCATTCTTTCAGTTACACAAGCTTCAATTCTTGGGATTTATCCTCAGTTCCTCTTCTTTCAGTAACAAAAGTCAGATCTTGTTGATTCCGTCCATCTCTGCAATCTCTCTCATATCTTTCCTTATTTTTCCCATTACTCACATTTATGAGCTAATCATTCTGTATTTCCTAAATCTTTTCTAAATGGTCTTCTTGCATAACTAAGAAGTTCAGGTGGCACCTGGGTGACTCAGTTGGTTAAGCATCTGACTTCGGCTTGGGTCTTGATCTCACGGTCGTGAATTTGAGCCCCATGTTGTGCTCTGTGCTGACAGCTCAGAGCCTGGAGCCTGCTTCAGATTCTGTGTCTCCCTCTCTCTCTGCAAGTCCCCCACTAGAACTCTGTCTCTCTCAAAAATAAACCTTTAAGAAATTAAAGAAGCTCAGGTTCTTCGTCTGAACCTGGACTAGACAGTGTTGGCAACCATCTCTAAAACTGGGGACGGTGCCACCTCCTAGGGCATTTGGCAATCTGTTAGGTGACCGTTCAGTTGCTTGATTGGATAGCACTGTATGCATTTAGTAGGGAAGGGCCAGGAATGCTGGGTGTCCTGCTGCGAATGGGCTGCTCCTACACGAAGAAAATGGACCTGCTTAAAATGACAAGAGTCCCTGTTGGGAACCACTGCAAATCTGAAGCATCAGACCACTCTTGTCACTCTCTGCTAAAAAACCTCCGCCTCTCCACACTGATGGAGGAGTTTCCACTTCCCTTGGCTTTCAAGGCCCCAGCTTCCTCTCTCAGCCTGCGTCTCTGCCACACCCTCCCACAGCCAAGCTGCACCCACACGAGACTCCTCGGGAGCTCTTACACTTCCCTGCCTGATGACCTTGTCTGGATGCCCTGACTTCCTTCTCCCCTTCTCTCCAGTTCCTTGTTCATCCCTGGACTTGTTTGCCTGTTGTTAATGGACTAACAATGTTCTCTCCTCTAAAGCCCATCTCAGAGATAAACCCAAAAGCCACCTCTTCACAAACTCCTCCCACGCTCCCTGCCATGGAGAGTAAGGTCTTTTTTCTCTCTGCTCGTACACCCTAAAACACTCTTCTTGCCTTCTTCTCACCTCTTAGTACCATCTGTGCCATAATTGTCTGTGTCGGAGAGGTTGCATGTGAAAGACGACTTTCAAACTTAGGAAGCAAGTTCCTTGGCTCTTCTTTTTTTATTTTTATTTTTAAAATATTTTTTATTTTTAAGTAATCTCTTTGCCGCGTTGTGAATGGGCTTAAATTCATGACCCCAGGATCAAGAGTCATACATTCCACCAACTGAGTCAGCCAGGCACCCCTCCTTGGCTCTTCTAACCCACATCTCATCTGTAAAATGTGTGTAACAAATTCTCTTTATGCCAAAGGGTCGCTAGGAAATTTAATCAAGGGAACAATCGTAAAAAATGTTTTGGGGTTTTTATAAGTGTTTATTTTCAAGACAGAGAGACAGAGCATGAGCAGAGGAGGGGCAGAGAGAGAGGGAGACACAAAGCTGGAACAAAGTAGACTGCAGGCCCCGAGCTGTCAGCACGGAGCCTGATGTGGGGCTTGAACTCATGAATCATGAAATCATGACCTGAGCCAAAGTTGGATGCTCAACCAACTGAGCCACCCAGGTGCCCCATTTAAAAAAATTTTTTTTTAATGTTTATTTTTGAGAGAGAGTCAGAGTACAAGTTGGGGCAGGGGGGAGGGGCAGAGAGAGGGAGACACAGAGTCCAAAGCAGGCTCCAGGCTCTGAGCTGTCAGCACGGAGCCTGATGCAGCACTTGAACCCACAAACCATGATGAGCTGAAGTCAGACACTCCACCAGCTGAGCCACCCAAGTGCCCCACAAAAGTACGTTTTAACCTGCAGGGTGACAGGGTGATGAAGAGGTCTCCCCCACAGGTGGTTGTCTCCTGAGGACAAGCAGGCCCCAGGCCTTAGATAGCCACGCACCGCTCACAGCCCTTCATTCATAGTTGAAATCTATTGAATTCTGTGAAACTAAGTAACGAAGGTGTAGCAGCAAAGCCTCTCTCTTGTGTAAAAGTCTGGGACAGAAAGGCAGGGGAAGTAAAATGAAGCCAGTTTTCCTAACTTTTTGGTGAGTGTGCGCATGACCGATCATGCAAGCCTTGACTAACAGAGAAAGTCCTTTTCAGGTGAATTTAGGCATCTGTTGAGTCTCCAGCATCATGCTTTTTGTATTTGAGTTTAGGTTGCAAATAGGGTCAGGTTAGGTCACACCCATGCTGGTTGTGCCCCTGTAGGTGCTAAGCAGCCCCGGCCGGCTAACCAGCCTTGCTCGGTCCACAGTTGTGTAATTACAGGCTTCGTCAAACACAGCCCGGCTTGTCGAGTGAGGCACTGACGGCACAGTCTCTGAGCAGGAGACACATGCCTCAGGACCTTTCCCTGGAAACAGGTGCAAACCAACCGAGAGTTTAACATCCGGATGTGCAGAAGTTAGAGTCCAGGAAACATTTCTAGAGTGACTCCCGGGCATCATTGGAAGTCTGAAACAGCTGGAAGACCTTGCTCTAGAGAGGAAGGGAAGTGTTTAGGATGCCAAAGAACTGCTTGCTTGCTGTGTGTTAATATGAATATTTGACTTGTCTTTCAGTGGGGTTATTAGATATTAACTGGAAATGCATGTTTTGCAATAGTTGTTCATGGAGCAGTCAAGCCATTTCAGAAGATTTGAAGAAATGCAGCAGTTAGAATAAGCATTCTTTTTTTTTTTTTAAGTTTGTTTATTTATTTTGAGGGACATGGACAGCACAGGTTGGGGAGGGGCAGAGAGAGAGGGAGAGAGAGAGAAGATCCCAAGCAGGCTTGGGATCCCATGCTGCCAGCCCAGAGCCTGATGTGGGGCTTGAACCCATGAGATCATGACTTGAGCCAAAACCAAGAGTTGGACACTTAACCGACTGAGCCCCCCAGGCGTCCCTAGAATAAGCATTCTTCATGTTGCTTCTTAGAGTATTCATACTGTACTATGAACTATAACTTTTGTATTGCACATTCCAGTGGCCTAGATGTTTTGAAAAGAAAACTGTTTGGGTGGAGAACGTTGGTAAAAGGGAAATGACTACTTGAACACTGGTATTTGCTTAAATTCTTAATTTTTTTTCTAAAAGGCCCGTTGAACTTGTTGAGTCTCCTCAACCCTGGCCCCCAGACCAACATGTAGATGTTTTAAATAAAAATAGACCATAAACAAAAGTTTAGTAGGATGCTTAAAATATTTGAGTGTATTATTTACGGCTCTTTTCTCATTCCATTATATTGGAGTTCTAAACATAGCTGCCCGAATTGACTTCCTCTCTAAGCTTCATTGCTAATTAAGTGGTAGACATTGAGAATACAGTGTGGAGACGCGTCATGTAGTCCTGCCAGCTTTGCGTAGTCTGGCCTGTGCCTTCGTCGTCCAGAAACCTTTGTTTGAAGAGAAGCAGGAGAATGCCAGTTGCCTTATTTTAGTGTAGGATTAAAATACATGTGGCAGGGACCTCATGGGGCCCAGCTGTGGGCCGAGTGTTCCATCCAAATAAAGGAGAATGTTTGCTACCTCTTTGAAAAATAAAGGCACTGTGCTCCTTTGCTATATGAAGGGGGCAGCTGCAAAGAGTTGATCTTTGAAGAACGAGGAGATCTAAATGAGCCCTTGACCCTTAGTTATGAAATCACAGATTTGTCTTGATAAACAGTGGTGCAATGGACACACATTAAGGTTTCAGAAGTCATAGGACATTGCTAATTTATTTTCTGTAAGTATGGGTTATCGAGAAGAAAATATTCTTTTATGCCTTGTACCAGTTGGTTCAGTTCAAAGTTTCATTCAATTTGTTGGAGTAGCTAGTTCAAGAAAGGTATGAGAAGACCAAGCTATCTGAAGCTCAGCTCCTTTAGTGGAGATTGAAATGTGGCTCCAGCAAATATCCATTTTGTTTGTCTAATATCAGCTAAACTTGATCCCTCATTATTTGCAGTCTTTTTTTTTTTTAAATATTGATTTATTTTTGAGAGAGAGACTGTGTACACTCATGTGTGTATAAGCAGGGGAGGGTCAGAGAGAGAGAATCCCAAGCAGAAGAGCTTGACATAGGGCTCAGACTCAACCGTGAGTGAGATCATGACCTGAGCTGAAATCAAGAGTTGGACGCTTAACTGACTGGGCCACCCAGGTGCCCCTTGTTATTTGCAGTTCTTAACCAATCTGAAATATGAGCATTGGAGTTTCATAGGATTTTACTTCTTAATAGGCTTTCTTGTTAGGATGTGGGTTTTATTTTTGAGGTGGGGGGAGTGGCAGAGGGAGGGAGAGAATCCCAAGCAGACTCCATGCCCAGCCGGGAGCCTGGCACAGGGCTCCTCTCATGAACCTAAACCATGAGATCATGACCTGAACCAAAATCAAGAGTCAGGCGCTTAACCTACTGAGCCACCCAGGCGCCCCTGGGATGTGGATTTTAAAACTGATACAGATTAGAAGTTATTTTCAAAGGCAAAGAAAGCTAGTGGAAAGTGTAAGATCATTTAAATCTTCATATACTGTAGTGTATGTGCTAAGTTGAAAAGGCTGCAGCTCCATTGTTGCACAGTGTCAGAGGTCAAGCTGATTTGGATCTGTGCCTTCCACGGGCTGAGATCAGTGGGTGTAAGCGACTACATACACTGCAGTGGTGCCTCTTGGCTCCTGCGGTTTTCTGACTTGGCCTTTCTAGTATAGTGACTCCTTAAAGGGCCTCTGGGGCCGGCTGATTGAAGGGGAAAAAGGAGGGTTATTCCCAGAGCTAGTACCTATCACAGAGACAGTTACAGCAGTAGCATTTCCCTTTTTCTGAACTTAGGACTAAGTGGTGCCAGAGTTCAGAAGAGATCTTAAAAACAGGTGTGCTACACTGCACTGGACCTACAAATAAGCGGACTGGTTCCTGAGACCATGCACAGTCATGGGTTGAATCTCTGAGTTTCTTTTCACTTTCTCCTAGCTCTTATGTGATGCCGAACTATTCCAGCCTAGCTTCACACAAACTTTGAGAATTCTTTTTTCTTTTCCCTACCAGTATGCATGAAACGAAAGGAAAGTTTTGCTTGGCCCTCTTCTTGAGATCCAAGATGGTAAATGCAAGTCTGTAAGGAGGATTTCCAAAGGATAGAGACTACATGAACTTTTTAGGGCAAAGCAAGGTGGCAGTGCCTCTCCTCTAGACTTTCTCTCTGGTCCTTCTGGTTTTGGGGGAACAGCCCAGCCCTTCTCATAGTCCTTACCCCTTTTCTTTGGAATGGTGCCCTTCAGTGAGGGGTGTATAACCATCTGATTGGAAAGGCTGGTCTCAGAGACCTTGGTGCTTTTTAAATGTTACTTCACTGGTTTTCTATTCACCACGCAGCCTGTCTTGGTGACTTGCAGACGCAGTAGGGGCTCAATGACTTCCGAGCCTTTCCTCTCCATAGCTTGGGGACCGTCCTATTTCTGAGATCCCTGAGATACACTGATCTTTATGTGTGGTTACTTCAGGGCATTGATTAAAATTGTTTTCTGCCATTGTCTTCATATAAACATGTGTCTATTAGTTTGTGCTTCAGGTTTTATTTGAAAGCCAGAGCAATACGAGGAGGGCTGGAGGAGAGAACCGGGAGGACAGAGCGCATCTGTTAGCACTGACTCTCTCTCTGCCTGCCCTAGCGGGGGAGGATACAGATTTTGGTCAGTTGTGCAGCTGCACTGAAATGTTACCCATTGAGCACCCGTAATCTGAATTCTTGTGTTCTCTTGCTGGAGTTAGACAGTCTTATTCAATGGGGACGTTGTCAGTTTGCTTAGAGTTCTCGGAAATAATATTTCTGTAGCTTTTCTCTGAGCCTTCTTTTATTTTACTTTATATTTTCAAGTTTATTTATTTATTTTTCATCATCTCCACACCCAACATGGGGCCCAGACTCACGACCCCAAGATCAAGAGTTGCACATTCCTCCAACTATCAGGCCGGTGCCTCTCTCTGGACCTTATTTCAAAGAGTAATGTGATATTAACCAATCTGAAGACACGAGGCTGGTTATAGAAGGTTGGTACCTGGCCACAGAGTTGCAGAATGGCTGAAATTACTGATTTTTGAAAGATAAGTGTTACAGTTAAGGCGTCAGAGGGGCTTCAGAATTAAACATCAATTAAGCATTTATTGTTTTCTTTCTAGGCGCGTGCTATTATGATGCTAATCAGTCTATGTACGTATTTGGAGGCTGTACCCAGAGCAGCTGCAACGCTGCTTTCAATGACCTCTGGAGACTTGACCTAAACAGCAAAGAGTGGATCCGACCTTTGGCTTCAGGTAAGAGATAAAGTGCTGATCTTTGCCTTCTTACCAAGTAACTCCCTTGGCATGGAAATTCCGTCTGATCTGTTTTGGTGTTGGCCTCTGGTTCTAGGGCCCCCGGTGAAATCTGTGTAAATGCTAAAAGTAATGAGTTTGTATAAGGTCTTTGAATTAAAAAAATTATACTTTATTGTTAGTGTTGGTGCCCTGCCAGAATTACTGTGTGACTGTGTGAATTCACTCCTGTGGTTTTTCACAAGTCCTTGCCCTGGTGTGATGTGCTTTTTGGTATGAGTTGCAGCAAGCAGAAACACAGCATCGTGAGAACGGTAGTTGACAGAGGCTGTTGTTCCAGGGCTAAGATCTCTGAATGTCTGGTGTTGTTGCCAGCTCAGCTATCTGGGGAGTGGATGGAACATGCCTCTGCTGGTTGCTCTTAACAGCTCAGGAACGTGGGAAGGTTCTCCAGTAGGTGCCTTCCTGCACGGCCCCACCGTGCCGAAATTCTGACGGAAAGAAACCAGATTATTTTCTCCTTTAAAAATTTTTTTTCTTTTTAATGTTTATTCCTTTTTGAGAGACAGAGCACAAGCTGAGGAGGGGCAGAAAGCGAGAGGGAGACACAGAATCTAAAGCAGGCTGTCCACACAGAGCCTGACTCAGGGCTTGAACTCACAAACTGTGAGATCATGGCCTGAGCTGAAGTTGGACGCTTGACCGACTGAGCCACCCAGAAGCCAGATTATTTTTCTCCTTTTTGATTTCACCTTGTGGGGATTTGTTTTTGCACTCTTGAGGGAGGACAGTTTTGAAAGGCATAGCCATAAGACTGAAGGGTCTGGTGCGATGGAGAAATAGAGTGCACTGAGCATACTCCACTGCATTGGTTGACACGCTTTACCCGGACATTCGCGTGGCTTTTTAAGATTGGAATTCACTCTAGGACTAAGGAGACTCGGGTTTTCTTCCTTACTCACTTAGGTCTTGATTTATTACTTTGATTACTACATGGGAATGCCGTGGTGTAGGAGAAAGGGCCCTGGGCTAAGAGTGAAGAGACCTGGGTTTCATTCCCTGGCTTACTAGCCAGTTCTCCGTGGATCAGTGACCAGCTGACTGCATCTCTCTGGGGCAAATATGGAGTAAGACTAGATGGTTCTATTTTCAGATGGCTACTTTTTGCTTCTCTTTTTTTCTGTAATGACTGCTATGAATGGCTAGGCCAGGGGCTTAAAACCTTTTCAGGAGAAGAGGCTATGTCTTGCTTCACCAAAGCTGTAAGCTCCTCTTTCTTCCCCTGCCGTAGACAAATCTAGGAGGCAGGAGCCTACTGACAGCAGGTACTCACAGGCGGGGCTGGGTTTCGTACAGATGAACTTCGTTATTAAAATCATTAGAAAGAAGACCAAGTGTTAATCTTAAAATTTTTGGAAGTTAGTACTACTGTAGGGCCGTCAGAATTGTGTACTTTAGATTCTTTTCTAGCCCTTTGTCCGCTATTGCACTTAGAGCAACACTGATTGATACTTGGAATCACAGATCTCAAATGAAGATTTCAACTTAAGCATCCTTCCTGTTGCCACTGCACTTGGTGTCCAGCTCCCATTTCAGAACAGCTTTGACTATTCCAGTCACAAAATGCTAATACTCCCCCTTCTCCATTCTGTAACCACGACTTTGGCCCGAGGGTTGCTCTTCCTTCTAGAATTGGAGCCCTGGATCAGTGGGAGCTTCCTGGCATACTGCTAACTACTGTGGGTATTTCCCCTTATTTCCCTCTGTAAGGTAGACATGCGACTTTTTTTTTTAAACCACTAAGACTGTGTTTTGAGATCCTCGAGGTAGAAGTATCAGAGAAATAACTGACTTTAAAAATACAATGGTAGACTGTTTCCTTTTGTAGAACATAGAAGCTCCTGAAGGTTTAATTATCTAACAAAGTGTCTCAAAGAATCTGCTTGTCACTTCACTCTCATCTACAATTAGAGCCTAGTTTTAGAGGGAGGGAAACAGTTTTTTGAAATGTCTACTTTTTTAAACAAGCACTAGTTTTTAATAAAGAATCCTATGAGATTCTCCTTCAGGCAGAAATCCCACGGGAAGATTGCCCGAGGACATGTTTCTGTATGCTGTCACAGTCCCGGCCACAAGGAGACTTCCTCACTGAAACGGCAGGGAGTCTTTCTGAACAACAGGCAGTTGTTGATTGGCCTCGGTGGGATGACTCACCCGTCCTGGTGCGCGGAGGTGGGCAGGTTGGAGGGGACTGAGGGCAGGGTGTCAGCTGCCGAGCCTCCTTCCCTGTGTGCGTAAGCAGAGCGTGTGTAAAGCAATAACCTCAGCGGGGCTCAGTCTTTGAAAGTGTAGCCGTGTGGAGCAGAGCAGCAGACACAGTGGGGCAGTTTCGTTTGGAATGGAGCGTCTTTCTGGAGGGTGCTGCTGCATCAGGTGTCTTTTACCTTGTTTACCGGCTGGCCCCGCACGTGAGACCGGAGCCCCCTCACGTGGCGTGGTATCCTAGCCAGTTCAGGCTGCCTCAGCAAAGTGACAGAGACTAGGGGCTTAAACGACAGGACTTGACTTCTCACAGTTCTGGAGGCAGGGTCTACCATCAGGGTGCCGCGGAGGGCTGTCTTCTGGGCTCGCAGACCACCGCCCTCTTGCTCTGTCCTCACGGGGCAGAGACGGAGCCCTGAGGGCTCGCCAATGTCTTACGAGAGCACCAGTCCCATTTTAAAGGGCCTCAGCTTTGTGACTTCATCTAAATGTGATTAATCTCCCAAAAGTCCCATCTCCAAAGGCCATCACGTTGGGGTTGGGACTTCAACGTAGGAATCTGGAGAGGACAGAGTTCAGTCCTGAACCAGTGGGATTCATGTGACTTACTCTGAATCCTTGTTCCCTCTGCAGTGGTAGAAGTGCTCCATCCAGAGGGAGTGTCGTGGTAGGGAGTGTCGTGGTGATGGGCACCGGAACGATGGCTCTCCTGGCTGAGCCAGACCTCCCCACAGCTAGTACTTCTCAGGTGTTTCCCGTGAGGTGCTCCCCCCTTCCTTTTACAGCTGCTCTTGGAGCCCCTCTCTGCATGAAGCATATCTCAGTCTCGTAATGGGGGAGAAACAAAACCAAGGAAGCAAATTATTACAAAGTATGGAGGAAACAAAGAATGAGCCAGAATAAGAGGGGAGAGCTACTTTAAACAGGAGGCAACAATTTTTTTTTGTTGTTGCTGCTGCTGAGATTTGAAGAATGAAGAGTGGAAAAAGTGAGGCCAGCATGTGCAGAGGCCCTGGGGCAGCAAAGAACAGCACATGTAAGAGGACCCAAAAGCAGAGCTTTGTGGACATAGCATGCTGACCAAGGAGTGGAGTGGCTCAGGTGGAGCTGGCTCATTCACACCCCGGTGTCTGAGAGATTTTGAGATTTCGAGCAGAGGAATAGGGTACAATTTACATTTTAAAGAATGCTTTTGCTGCTATTCAGGAAATGGATTGAAAAAGGCAAGAAAACAAAACCTAGAGAAACCTAGAGAACAGCCAGGCGGCCATCGCACAGTACCGGTGAGGGGATGTGATGACTTGGACTAGAGTCCTAACAGTAGCGATAAAGGGAAGCAGGTGAATTTGAGTTGAAAATCTTGATGGATTGTTTGTGGGAGGGGCAGAGGGCCAGTCAAGGCTGACTTAGGCTTCAGGTTAGACAGCTGGGTAGATAGTGGGCCTGCTTGCTAAAATGGACAGATATTTGTAAGAAGTTTAATTTTTTTTATTTCTTTACACATTTAAGTGGTGGTATCAAGTGATTAGTTATTATGAGAGTTTGGTGCTTAAAATAGAGTGCTTGACTTCCCGTAAATGACAGCTCAGTCCTTCCTTTTGTTCCGTTAATTCTACGCTCATCCTTCATGTGTTCTTGCAGCAAATATTTATGGATTTCCGACTCTGTGCCTGGTATTGTTTTAGATGCTGGGAATACATGAGTGAATAAGCCAGACAAAAATTCCACTCTTAATGGAGATCAAATCCAAATGAGAGAAGACATATTTAAAATGACAAATGACATGATATAGTATGTTAGAAGCTGATTAATGGTACTGAAGCAAAATTACAGCCTGGTAAGGAGGGTTAGGAATAGGGAGTTATAGCTAGGTTGATAAGGGTAGACCTCGTGGAGAAGGTAGCATTAGAACAAAGACTTGTGTGGGTACCAGAAGTGAGCCAAGTAGATATCTAAGTAAAAGAAGATTCCAAACAGAGAGAATAACCAGGGCAAAGGTCCAGAGGTGGGAGTGTGCTTGGGACAGGCAAGGGGTAATGAAGAATTAGAGTGAACAATGGAGAATGTTCTAGGAGAGGGGGTTGGGCAAATAATGGACGAAATGTGTCGTACGCATGAGGCTTTCAGGCTGTCGTGGGGACTGTCACTCTTTTTTGAGTGAAATGACTGGTCATTTAGGTTCTGAGAAGAGTGTTTAAGAAGACAAGTTTAAGAATGAGACCAGCTAAGAAGTGGTAGCAGTAATCTAGGCAAGAAACACTGACTTAGATTACAGTGCTTCGCAGAAAGTTAGCAACTGGAAGGATTAGACCGAGCCAATGGGATTGGCCCATCATTTGGATATGGAGTGTGGTGAGAGGGAGGAGTCAAGGACAGCCCTAAGGATTGTTAGCCCCAGCATTTGAAGGAATGCTGTTTCCATTAGTTGAGGTGGGTAAGACTGTGTGGTCAAGGTTGGCAAAGTTCAGGAGAGATGAGAAATTCATTTTGAAACATACTACATTTGAAACACACGTTTGGACGTTCAGGTGGAGATGTTTCTAGAGCTCCAGGGAGACCTGCACGCTCAAGACAGTTGTCCTGATACCCCTATGGGACTTCTCAGCGTAATGGCTTTCCTGGGCGAGATTACCAGGGAAGGGATGAAGATGGAAGAGGGTAAGTCTGGGACATAGCAGTGTTTGGAGATCAGAGAGAGAAAGAAAAAAAGCAAAAAACTGGAAAAGGCATACCTGAGGAGGTGGGGGAAAACAGGAGAACGCGGCATCTTAGAAGCCACCAGACTTGAAAGTGTTTCCAGGAGAGGAGGAAATAATCAGCCGGGTCCTACTCAGGGAAGAGGTCAAGTCATTTGAGGACTTGGAATTATCCTTAAGTTTAGTAAAGAGTGTTTTCAGTGAGTGATAAGGACGAAAAGGTATTTGGAACGGTTTCAAGACAACGGGAAGAGAGGAGTTGAAGACAGGAAGTATAAGCCATGCACTACAGTTTTTGGAGAGTTTTGCTGTAAAAGAGAGGAGAGAGACCAGGCGCTAAGTGGAGGGGAATGGAGATGTGAAAGGTTTGTTTTTTAAGATGACAGATTTTAGAGCACATTCATGCTGCTAGGAATGATCTAGAGGGAGGACTCGATGTGGATAGGGAAGAAGGATTGTTAAGAGCTTGTCCCCAGGGGGTGAGAAAGGGAGAGGATTGGCCGTGGCTGGGAGCATTGACGGTTTTTCCAAAGGAGCAGGAAGGAGTATGTGATTACAGATGCTGGCGGCTGGGTAGGTGTGGGAACCGACCGGTAGAAGTTCGTACTGACTGCTTTATCGCTTAGCTAACAAAGCTGAGGGCGGAGCAGAACAGAGGCGGTTGACCGTCCTGGCGTGACTATGAATGTACCATTGTCTCCATCGCAGTCTTTGCCAGGTGTTCTAGGAAGTTGAATCTTCCACCTTCCACCTCTAAGGGAGCACCTTCGTTCTTTATGAGCCTTTGTTGATTCTGAGCAGATGCACAGTTCTTGGAACAGGTCCTTCGGGAGACTGTTTAAACACTGTTTCTGAAATACCCTTTGGTCAGATGGAGGCTAATTTTGGCATCTGTTTAATATATAATAGCATCATCAGTCACAGCCTTTTTTGGTTACTTTAAATCAAAGTAGAGATGTTCAGGTACACATTTTTACACTTAAAATTGGAGTGTTCTGATTTTCAGAGCTTCTTCAAGATTAGCCTATGCCCATTTACAAAAGGAGAACAAATTCCAATTTTAGAATTTTCCACAGGTAGGAGAGTTGATAAATGTTAAATAAAGATTTAAAATTCAACTCGTCTTCTCTGTTAACTAGTCCTAGAGCACAGTTGATTTTCCTACTACAATCTCCCTATAGAATCTTATTGTCCAATACATTTTTTGTGCTTTGCAGTTTCTGCCCTGTCAGTCACACATGAAATTCCAAGTGATGGCTTATGGTTCAGACCCTTTGTTTTAGAAAACACTCAGGGACAGAGATACACAACCAAGCTACCCTTGCCACTTCTGAGCCACTTGCCTCTGAACTTAATCCTTGATCACTTCTGTATTCATTCTGTAGCCCTTCTCTGTGAAAGAGGAAGAGACAAGATCACTTCCTAAAAGTCACATAGCAGATCACTTTTGTCCAGGTCACCTTGGAAGAAGCTTACTAAAAATAGTAGATTTCTCCGCCTCATACCAGACTCACCTAATCTCAAGAGGTTGCTACTAGTGTGTTAGATCTGCATTTTTTAAAAAAGAGAAAATGTCCCAGTTGATTCTAAACCAAGCTAAATTTGGAAATCCTGGATCTCTCCAAAATCTTTTGGCTTTTCTTGCTGCACAATCTGTGACTTCACTTTGTTATCTCAGTCTGTTAGGCGAGTGTGTAATGCACGAGGCTAGACTCCTTAACTGTAGTTAAGGAGGGAGGATGACTGCTATGTGCTCTCTTCACTGCTTCTTTGTAGAAACAGCTACCTTTTACTCTGGTTTGTCAGGCGTGGCCTGCTGTCTGAGGAAATGTGTATGGACAGCGATCTTGAAAGGGTTCTAAGGGTGGAGTTAGTTGTCTCCAGTTCTTCAAACATACTATCTAACCTTCAAACCAACCCAGTTAGGTTGGCACTGCTGTTATCCCCATTTTACAGATGAGGAAACTGAAGCTCCGAAAATCACCTAGTAATTTACCTAAGATCACACAGCCAATAAATGATGGAGCAGTGATTGAAACCCAAGATTTTGTCTCTAAAGTCTGTGTTGTTTCTCCTCTGCCATGCTGTGAGTAGTTTTATTTTCCTATAATTTATTTCACAATTTAAAAAAAATTTTAAATAGACTTATTTTAGAATAGAACAGAGTTCCCATATACCCCGCACCCAGTTTTCCCTGCTGTTAACATCTTGCATGAGTATAGTACACTTATGACAACTAATGAGCCAGTACTGACACATTATTATTAACACAAGTATGTACTTTGTTCTTTTTTTGATAGAGAAGGAGAGAGAGAGAGACAGTGTGAGCAGGGGAGGGGCAGAGAGAGAGGGAGACACAGAATCTGAAGCAGGCTCCAGGCTTGGAGCTGTCGCTGCAGAGCCTGACGCAGGGTTTGAACCCACCGACCGTGAGATCATGGCCTGAGCTGAAGTCGGATGCCCAACCGACCAAGCCACCCAGGCATCCTAAGTTTTTTTTTTTTAATTGTAATATTTTTATTCTGTTCCAAGATCCCTTCCAAGATACATTACATTTAGTCTTTATGTCTCCTTAGATTTCTCTTGGCCGTGATAGTTTCTCAGACTTTCCTAGTTGATGATCTTGACAGTTGGGAGGAGTATTGTCAGGTATTTTGTGGACTGTCGTTTTGGGTTCATCTGATGTTTCTCTTACAGTTAGGTTCGAGTTCCAGGTTTTGGGGAGGAACACCACAGCAGTAAAATGTCCTCCTCGCATCCTGTTGAGGGTGCATACTAGGAACATGATCTTTCACCATTGATCTTAACCTTGATCAACTGTCTGAGATAGTGTTTATTAGATTTCTCTACTATAAAATTTTTCCTTTTTTGCCCTTCCTTTAAAATTCTTTTTCTAGTTTATTTTTCTTTCTTTTCCTGTGATTCCCTTTATTTGTAGTGGCCCTTGGTCCTTGATATTTATTGAATTTGGGGGGAAAAAACTAAGCACCCTGGCTCTGTCTATCATCAGACTCAGAAAAGGATAATGAGCGGAGAGGGTATGCCATTCAAGGAAGCCTTTTCACCGCTTAGAGAATTTTTAAATATCAGTATGACTTGCCTTTTCAGGTTTTTTTGGTGGGGAGCAGCATGCTGAAGACAACATCTTTTTTATGACGTGACACATCAAGATCTCTTCGGCTCTGTGGAGTTGAAAGCTCTACTGTAAATAATTTTGTTTTTATTAAGACTGTTCCCTGAACAAATAATCACATCTTTCGAAATCACTGAGTAGTCTAGCAGAAAAGCTAGTTTACTTTTGGAATTGAGCAGGAAAAAGAAAGACTGTTGGTCCTATCAGATGTCTGTGGGAAGGCCAGAATATCCTTAAAGCTGGAAAGTTCTGGGACTGCCCAGAAATAACTGCCCAGAGTGTTATTGTTTCTCTTACTCTGTCAATGATATCTTAGAAATGATGCACACGGGGCTCCTGGATCCACTGATGAAGCCTTGCTGTCCTGGGTCTGGCAGAAAAGTTTAGTCTTAGATTCTCTGCTGCTCTTTCCTGAGCCTGTGGTAACATGTCCGAGAAATGTCAGAACAAATAAGGGAGTCTGGGACTTATACCTGGCACCAGGCTTAACCAGAACAGCTAACCAGCAGAGTCTGTTCTGGAAAAGATCACCCAGTCCTTCCCTTGGCTTAGGTCCCAGGTGTCAGGATTGACATTGAAATAGCTGAAAGTGGAATTTTGAAAAATAACCTATTAGTGTGTTCATAGTCATTAGATTCTGCTCGTAGCATTGTTTTGAATCTAAACCCTTTATACATTTTTAAAACTTACCACTATATGCACCCATGTTCTGCGAACGCCAGTTCTGTGGAGATGAGAGAGAAGTAAACGCCTGCCGGCTGGCAGATGTCAGACCACATAACGAGAGGACTTTCAAATGCACGCCAAGCTTCTGTTCTTTGTCATTCACCTCAGTGTCTTAATATTTTCTTTGTGAATGAGAAGGCCAATTAATTCTACCTATGTGGATCATTGGTGTGTGTGTTTTTTTAATTTTTTAAATGTTTGTTTATTTTTGAGAGGGAGAGAGAGTAGGAGCAGGGGAAAGGCAGAAAGAGGGAGACACAGAATGCGAAGCAGGCTCTAGGCTCTGAGCTGTCAGCACAGAGCCCAGTGCGGGGCTCGAACTCACCAACTGCAAGATCATGACATGAGCCGAAGTCAGGCACTTATCTAGCAGAGCTACCCAGACACCCCCTTTTCAAAAAAATTTTAACATTTATTTACTTTAGTTTTTTTTTTAACATTTATTTATTTTATTTTTGAGAGACAGACACAGAGTGCGAGAGGGGGCGGGGCAGAGAAAGAGAGAGGGAAACACAGAATCTGAAGCAGGCTCCAGGCTCTGAGCTGTCAGCACAGAACCTGACGCAGAGCTCAAACTTACGGATTGTGTGATCATGACCTGAGCTGAAGTCAGCTACTTAACTGATTGAGTCACCCAGGCGCCCCTAACATTTATTTATTTTTGAGAGGGGGGACAGAGGCTCTGTGCTGACAGCAGAGGGCCCAATGTGGGGCCCAAACTCACAAACCATGAGATCATGACCTGAGCTGAAGTTGGACACTGAACTGACTGAGCAACTTGGATCTTTTCTTGATTATCAAATGTCTTGATTGCCAAAATGTATTAAAATCTGTCCATGTTGAAAATTCTGTATCCTTTAACTTTTATTTACTTGATCCACCTCATGAGTTTTTCTGTCCTTTCTTAAAACTCTGTAAACCCTTTCTTATTTTATTTATTTGTTTGTTTTTACTTTAAGTTTATTTATTTACTTTGAGAGAGAGAGAGAGTGAGCGAGCGCAGGGGACAGGCAGAAAGAGAGGGAGAGAGAGAATCCCTGGAAGGCTCCACATTGTCAGCACAGAGCCGAATGCGGGGCTCAAACCCACAGACTGTGAGATCATGACAGCCAAAGTTGAATGCTTAAACTGACTGAGCCACCTGGGCACCTCTACCTTTTCTTATTTTAGATAGAAGTCTGAATGTCACTGAGCATAAGCAGTGACTTTCCTTAGAATTCTGAGCTTTCATATCTGCACTGCTATCCTGTCTGCCTACCATCTCGACAGGCAGTTTTTGTTGCTATGCGTTTCCCGTGCTGTAAAACTCTCAGACCATCTAGTGTTTCTGTTTTTCTCAGGTATCCACATACCCCCCCCACCACCACCACCAGCAGCACTTAGTGTTTTATGAGCACAGTAGACTTCATTTTGTATGATGCCTTATACTTTTCTTCAATGCTATATAGATTTATTAGTTTTATTTTGTGTCCTGAATGAAATTGCAGAAGGCTAATCCTCTGTAGGGGAACACAAAAGATACTACCCTAGAGTCATTCTGACTCCTTTCCTTTGACACTGTTGGTTTCTAGGAGACTCGGCAGTGCCTTGCGCCAACTCTCGCCCAGCGCAGATTATTTGGCTGGTTCTTGTCTGTACAGTCAGGATTGGGCTGGTTTCTCAAGTTTTCCAGTTCTGTGACTTTGGGGAGATTTTGTAAGTAATCTGCAGGGTGGTTGGTCTTCCCACGTGGATGAGAGTTGTGATTGGTCATTTATTAATTTGAAATGTCAACTTAAATTCTTAGAGACTACTATAACTTTTCAAAGCTTAGAAGCTACCTCTCATCTCTTTGGGAAATGAACTTTTGAAATACTGCTTTAATTAATGCTACTTTTTCAAACAAGCAGCGTGCCTGATAATTTCCCTTATTCCATAGTTCTCTCTAGGAGTGATTGTGGGCTATTTTATATTTGATTTGTTGGCTTTTATGCCGCGTTCCTTTTTTGCCTTCTGTCCCACTTAGTAATGTTTCTGAAATTCGTTGCCCAATCTTAAGATGTTTCTTGCTGTTTGATTTGCATATAAAATGAGTTACAACGTGGTTGCATTTTATGTGAGTGCTGTGTTCTCAAAGGCCTCACGTAATGAATTGTCTGGCAGTGGATTGGTCTCTCTGTTTACTGGTAAAAGTAGTAGCTGATGCCGTGGGACGGTGGGATAGACCTGAGTTACAGTTCACTTCATTCTGTCAGCTCTTACATTAGCTATTCCTTTTTCCTTAATACTTCCTTAAGGCGTAATTTATGTATAGTAAAATGAACAGAACTTAGATTTGTTCTCTACACAACTCAGACTTTTTAAAGTATGTATACAGCCGTGCAATTATCACCCAGATCAAGATGCAAAATACTTCTGTCACCTCAGAAAGTTCCCTCATGCCCTTTCATGTCAACACCACTCCCACAGAGGTACCACCTTCTGACTTCTAAGAAACTTGGGATTCATCTTGGTCTGTTTGAAATTCATCTGTGTGGTTGCATTTATCAGGGGCTTACTCCTTTTCATTGCTGTGAGTGTTCTATAATGTGAATATACTACTTTCTTTTTAACCTGTTCTTCTATTGATGGATACTTGAGTTATTTCTACTTTGAATATAGTTGCAGTCAGCATTCTGATATATGTTTCCTTGTGGACACATCACTCATTTCTTACTTAAGACCTGCCTCTCAACTTTAATATTCTAGGAGTGCCTGGCTGGCATAGTCAGTAGGGTATGTGACTTCTTGATCTTGGGGTTGTAAGTTTGAGCCCCACATTGAGTGTAGAGATTACTTTTAAGAAACCTTAAAAAAAAGAGAGAGACATATTCTAGATACATTGAGTATCCCAGAGAGTTCTCTGTTCACTTAATCCTGCTCTAAGTAGGAAGATCTGATGATATAACGAAGTCTTATAGAGATTTGGGGAGGAAAGGCTACTTGGCTAATAATTGGAGGTACTGCTCATAGTTAGGGCCTCCCTGCCTACGACGGTGGGAGGAATGTGTTGTGAGAAGGAGGGCGGCCGGTGGTAGTAACATCAAGAGCTTGGTTTTTGTGCCACGCAAACACAGGTTTGCATCAGATCTCTGTTGCTTAGTAACCGGTGACCATAAACAGGTTATGTAACATCTCATTTGCCTCACCTTCAGAATAGAGATGGTGATACGTACCGTTCATAGTTTTTTGTTCAGATTACATGCAGTACAGTATTCAGATGGACGGAGATGTAGAACCTGACTCAGCTGACACCTGTACGTATACTGCAGTGCTAGCTCGGGAGTGGAGAGTGGCCAGCAGTTACCCCCTCAGGCGCCCAAAGCGTGAAAAGGGATTGCCTCCTTCCCTTTGTTTATTCGTGTTCATGCCTTTATTTAGTCTTTATGCCCAGTGCTGTCCTAGCTGTGGCAGATACGGGAGTAAACAAGATGCAGGTCTACTGGGGGAAGGCAGACCATAAACAAACCAAGCAATACCAAAAAAAATCTAAAGCACTGAGAAGAAAATAACTGGTGATGCAAAAGAGTAGACGGAGGTGTTTAAAGTAGGTTATAAAATTGAGCCAGGACTCCTGTATAGATGGATTGATTGTTAAAGGAAATCTGATTTATGAAGAGAAAAGTAGCAAACTAATGAATTTGGATTCTATTCAAAACTTGTTAGTTTATTTTTAAAGCCAATTACGTGTTTTTATTAAGATGATGTGCTTTTGATTAAAATGCCTGTGAGGTTTTTTTTTTTTTTTTTTTACTTTTTTAAATTATTTTATTTATTTTTGAGAGACAGAGACAGTACGAGCAGGGGAGGTCAGAGAGAGAGGGAGGTACAGAATCTGAAGCAGGCTCCAGGCTCTGAGCTCCCAGCGCAGAACCCACAAACCGTGAGATCATGATCTGAGCCAAGGTTGGACGCTCAACTGACTGAGCCACCCAGGCACCCCAGAATGCCCGTGAAATATTTTAAACATTTTTCCATTTTCATAGAAAGAAGGCACCCAGGGCTCAGACACCACTTCCGTGTGCTAATCTCTGTGAAGAAGGCATAGGATGTTACTTAGGCACTACTTTAAGTTCTTTATAATATTTTCTGTTAGCTCCTTCCTGATCCCTGGACCCGTCCCTAGTGAATCTTCTTTATGAGGTGGTGATTCCTCCTTGTCTCCTCTAGCCCTTTGCATCCCCCCAACAATCTGGGTCTGTGGTGGGTGCAGGACAGGCAAATGTGAGCAGGGCCACTGGGTTCTAGGAAAGGAAGGAACCTTTGCTGTGTTTATAAAGTTCAGATGCTGGGATTTTTCCAGAATACATAATTTTATAAGGTGGGTACATATTCTCCTACTGGAGAGAAGAGTGGGAAATTTTGCATAGCACAGGTCTGGGCAAACCTCAGTCTTCCAGGGGAGAGAATAAATAAGATTATACCATATTTCAGTTTGGCTCTCTCCTGCCTGACTAGGATTTTCTTGTTTTGACACCAGGCCAGAAACTTTATGACTAGCAACATTGTTTTTATTTCTAAACAGAGCCACTTCAAAGAGGACCCACTCTCTAACCCCCATTAGAACTGCAGTTAACAAGTTATCTGATTAAACTGAAGTGAACCTCCTCTGTTACAGGAGAAATTGGATCAAAAGACCACTTTAAGTGGTAACAAGGAACTGTTACTGGTTTTCATGTTGTTAATTTTTAGCTGATAAGCGCTGCCCTATTCATCAAGTGGCCTTTCTCATGGGTTTATTTAGAAGTGAAAACAATGCCAATTTGGATTTTTTTTTAAATGCCTGTGGTACATGCAGTCATACAGGATCCAGAACATTTCTCATGCCCATTACAAAAGCTCTTCTTGTTTTGGATGTTCCAGGAGCGCCCAAGGAGTGATATTTTTAAAGATGTAGTTATAATAATGAAAATGTATGCCCTGAAGCCCAAGATCCAGACAAGCTTTTGTCTTAATATCACTGAGTTGTTTGGACATCAGTTGGTAACTTTCTGGCCATGTTACAACTGAAGAATAAAATAGGAAAAGGGGAAAAAAAGGCAGTGTAAGGGCGACGCCCAGGAAAGTGTTTTCGCCTTACCCCTGGTGCACAGCCGGCTGACTGATCCCTCCAGGGAAGGTTGTGAATGACTGAAGCCACTGCTCATCCCAGCGGATAAGGGATCCGTAGCCACTTGGTTTCCAGAACTGGGTTTAGTTCACCATTTTCATAAGAAACAGTATTGCCCTTTAGGACAGTGTAATCTTATTGGGAGAGTCTAAATGGATAATTTCAACACAGTGTGCTAAGTTCTGGGATTTGCGTTGATAAAGGACCCTTCCGCCTCCAGGAGGCTCTTTAGCCCAGTATGGGAAGGGATGTGCTGGCAGAGGTCCCAAAGAGGCGCTGCCTGCGCAGAAGAATTTAGTGCCATGTTCTTCGTGAGTAACTTAAGTCTCCATTTTATTTATTTATTATTATTATTTTTTTTTTAAGTCTCCATTTTAGACTGAGTTTAAATAGCACATTTGACTAGAACCAAGTTCTGGAAAGCAGTTTAGGGATTCTGTAGAGACTTTACCAAAGAGCAACTTTGTATCTCCTTCTGAAAATGCAGCCTTCTTACAGTTATTGGCCACACTGATGGTAAATTGGAAATACTTTCATTATCAGGGGAACACTGATGCCTGTTCCAGACAGAACCCCTGTGGTCCTTGGGTGTGTACTTTGGAGACAGTTTTGAACAGTTGGTCTAATAGGCGTTTACAGCCCAAGATGGACTTAGGAATTGTAAAATGTTTTTCTCAGTTTTCCTTTTGTCTCTCCATTCCTCAAATGATAAAACTGTGAAACATGCTTTTCGTGTTTCCATGACAGAGTATTACCTATAAAATCAGCAGTTTAGAGATCTAAGCAGTTAAATGATAACTCCAGCAGTTTTTCTGTAAGGAATTTCTCGCCTCCTAAATTATCAGCACCAGCCTGTCCTCTCCTGCCCTCTAGGTTTTCTAATTCAGATGCTACTGTGGTGTTTTGGCAAATGCCTTTTCAAATTATTCCTTACCTGACCTCGGAACTCTTGCTATCAAGGTCAGTTACTACACACACTACCATAATGACAGCTCTGTGAAGCCAACGGCTTGGTCAGCTCCCCAAGACCCAGCTTGGATTGGGTCAGCAGGCTTCATATCCGCTAGCACTGGGCACCACAGAGAAGCACCCACAGAAGAGAAACTGAGAGATTGGGTTGCTGGTCCGTCAGGTCTATCTAGTCTTGCTCTGCCCTCGAGGCCAGGTTTTGTGTGAAAAGGACTTCCCGTCCTGCAGATGGAGCTCTGAGGGAGTGCCTTTCTTTGGATCCGTCTTGCAGAAGTGTGTGTGAAGAGTTACTAAAACAAAGTGGGACAGTGACCTGAAACCTCAGCAGTTATCCATTATTTAATGTTCCCTGTGGCATCATTACTGTAAAAGATTTGGAAGCATCCTAGGGAGAACTTTCTGATTGCCAGATAAGAACCGGTTTAGAGTGGCTCAGTCAGTCAGGCTTCTGACTCTGAAATTTAGGCTCAGGTCATGATCTTGTGGTTCATGAGTTCAAGCCCCGAGTCTGGCTCTGTGCTGACAGTGTGGAACTTGCTTGGGATTCTCTGTCTCCCTTACTCTGTCTACCCCTCCCCCATGCGTGCATGTGTGGCTCGCTCTCTCTGAAAAATAAACATTAAAATCTGTGAAACAAAACATTATATTTTTGAAAGAGAGAGGGAGAAAGAATCCCAAGCAGGCTCTGCACTGAGCATGGAACCTACTTGGGATTCTCTCTCCCTCCGCCCCTCTCCCCCACCTGGCATGCGTGCCCTCCCTCTCTCTCTTCCCCAAATAAAAATTAAATAAAAATTTGAAAATTAAAAACAAAACAAATCACATACCACAGCATTTTAGAATTCTGTGAGCAAGGTAAAGATTTTGTCTAGTACCTTTCTTCTGGATTTATTGGTATGTTCATGAGTCCCATGGTTAAATTTTTCATGCTTATAGTTGTTTTTAAACTTTATGTCCTGTAAGTCCCTAATTCCTAGTCTTCAATCTTTCTATTTTCAGAGTCATGGAGAACTATTAGCCAGTCACCTATGTTGCTCTCAGTAAGTCTTAAAGTGATTTGCCTGAAAGTGAGTAGGTAGAACATGTTTTTCCCATTTTATTTATTTTGCAAAGTGTAAGTTCAGTGACATATAGATGAGGATGACTGGAGAATGTTTGTATACTGAAAATGTGAGTGTTGTTTTCAGCACCCTGATGAGCAAAGTCTCTGTCAAGGAGAGCCCACTGTGGACCCTCGTCCTTGCTGTTAACCATAATGCAGGGTTCCATATGGTCATACACTGAGTATGCTTAGGAATTTCCGCATTACTCCATGTCAGTGTCATTTTGGAGCGTTAGCTAGCAGGCTCACTCAACCGTGGTTCTCAAAGTCCAGTCCCCAAACACGAGCATCCCTTGGAGGCTTTGTGAGAAATGTGAGTTCTAGGCCCCCACCCCACACCTGCTAAATAGGAAGTGCAGAGTGAGGCCCAGCGATCTGCATTGTGACAAGGCCCCACCTGCTTCTAACAGGAGCTGGAGTTTGAGAACTGACATTCCAGGGGGGTGGTGGCTAGTGTTTAGACCATTTAACAACATCCAGTGATACTAATGAAGACCGATCATGGTATAGAGTTGTAGACACACTTTTTAGTCATGCATGAAATACAGGCATCCCTAATTAAAACCAGTGCTTGTTCTGCCTTGCGTCCAGCAGTGGAGCTGCTCTCCTGGTCCTCGGTTCTGTGTGAACAGAAACTCCAGTTGTGGGAAAGTGGCAAAGAAACCAAACCAGAATTTGGAATTGCCTCACCATTTTACCATCTTCTTTGCAAAAGTAAACAAGAACGCCTTGTAATTCTACCACTCTCTGGCATGTGAAATTTCCTGATTTCATAGGAACCTTGGGAAACATCTGAACTAGTTAGCAGTTTTAGGGAATGTGAGTTCTGTGTATAGGGCGCCTGATTATCCAGTTTCCCACAGCTGCCTTTTTGGCTTGTGGCTCATTCAGAGATCTGTTCCATTGATCATATCTGCCGTGCGATTAGGAGGCCTTTGGTGTGTTTGGGGAATGAAGCCTGTGAGGCTAACCATTGGCTCTGGGGGAACAGGCCCAAGGAACATGTCCCTCCAAGTGTGATGTGGGCACATTTGGTCCCTGGTGCTCGATGGGAGCCTGCATGGGAGCGACACCCTCTCTTCCTCTACTTTGTGACACAATTTTAGACTCTGTCTAGAGGCTCAATAGCCTCATTATTTTGAAGGTAGGCCAAGAAATGTCCTAATGAGTAGAAAACTTTCATATAGAATTTTTCTTTTTCTTTTTTAATGTTTATTTATTTCTGAGACAGAGACAGAGTGCAAACAAGGGAGGGGCAGAGAGAGAAGGAGACACAGAATCCCAAATAGGCTCCAGGCTCTGAGCTGTCAGCACAGAACCCAATGCGGGGCTTGAACCCGTGAACCACGGGATCATGACCTCAGTCGAAGTCAGGTGCTTAACCGACTGAGCCACCCAGTCAGTCTGTAGAGTGGTAGGCAAGTGTGTGTTAATAAAAATTTATTGGGGCACCTGGAGGAGCTCAGTCAGTTAAGCAATTGACTCCATTTCAGCTCAGGTCACGATCTCAC
>PJEM01010681.1:8663-60415 GCA_004023845.1 Helogale parvula | reverse complement strand
TGGTCCTCCATTAGGTTTCTCCTGGTCTCCTGTTAGATCTATGAGTGCAAACATATGGTATCTGTCCCTCTCTGCCTGACTTATTTCGCTTATCATGACACCCTCGAGGTCCATCCACTTTCCTACAAATGGCCAGATTTCATTCTATCTCATTGCCATGTAATACTCCATTGTATATATATACCACATTTTCTTGAGCCAAAGGGGAGCAAATATTGACAAAACTTGGCAATACATCTCCCACACTAAACATGAGATGTCACTGGATAAATTTGAATAGTGTAGGACCCTGAGAGTAACCATAGCAATATCAAGTTCCAAACCCTACCCAATGCCTAAATAAGTTAAACCAAGCCCCCATAATAATGGCAAGGTAGAAAGACTTTTAGGTCTAAAATATATTTACCTCAGTCACTACTATCCCACACAAGAGGTCTGGGTTTAGAGAATAAAGATATAAGGCATAAGGCAAAATAAGAAAAAAAAGGAAAAAACAAGAACAACAACATACGGCCACAAGACCAATCAATTAACTAAGTATGATTCACATATTACACAAATATTGAACCTCTCTGACAAGAAATACAAAATAAATGATAAAAACTTTGAAAGCCCTAATGGAAAGGCAGACATAAGACAAGATTAAATGGGAAATTCCAGGGTGATATCAAAATTATATGAGAACGTTGAATGGAAATGAGAAAAAAAGAAAACACAGTAGTGTATAACAGAATACTTTCAATGGGCTTATTGGCGGATTCAGTTTAGACAAGAAAAGAATGAGTCAACTTGTAGGAAGGTCAACAGAAACAAAGCCAAGAGAAACACAAAGAAAATAAAAGAAATGAGAGCATCTAAGGACTATAGTACAATATAAAATAGTCTAATACATTCATGATTAGAATACCAGAAATGAGAAGACAGAAATTGACGAAAGAAATATTTGGAAAAATGAAGACAAAGAATGTTCCAAAGAATACAGCCAAACAGCAAATCACAGATCTAAGAATCTTCGAGATCGGTGAGCAAACTAATTGTTCTATGATTTTTGTAAGTTTTTATCACTTTGACTGAAGATATCCCAGACTCTGTTTATGGCAGCCTCCCATGCAACTTCTTTGACCTTTGATGTTGTGGCTAACAGGACACAGATTATCCTTTTCAGACCCCCTTGACAGCTGGCTTCTTGTTAGTTTCTGCCAATAAGAGGCACTGATAGGAGATCAGTTGGCACGGGTATGGGAGAAGCCACTTTCTTTCTCATTCTGTGTCTGGCAGCATTTCTAGATGTGTGCACCTGTTAAAAAATTTCTAGCTTTAACCACAAGACTCAACTTTCTCTGTTCTCACAAGGTGGTACCTCCACTCCCACCATTCCCATACTGTCCATGGGCCCCTTCCTCAGATCTGAAGGCTCTAACACCTCTTCAATTTAATTCACCCAGCTGGGTTGTATTGCTGATTGAAGATACTAACATTGGAGTTAATTTATGGCCTCCTTCTCTCTCTCTCTCTCTGCACTTTAAATACATGCAACTAGTTTTCTTTACAGTAGCTTCAGTTTTTCTTACAGGATAAAGCTAATAATGTTGGCTCCCTACTCCTGCTTGTTCAATTATATGTTGTTAGAACTAAATCCAAATATATATAGAGTAGAACCTTGGATTTTGAGTAATTTGTTCTGTGAGTGTTCTGCAAGACAAGGAAACATTTCTAATAAATTTTAACTTGATAAACTAGCGATGTCTTGCAGTATTAGTAATACATGATGCCAAACATCACATGATCACAACTAAGCCTACGGTTCTTGAAATTCGCTTTGATATACAAGGTGCCTTGGAATACAAGCATGTTTCTGGAATTAATTTTGCTTGTAAACCAAGAGTTTACTGTAATTTTACAAATCTCTGAGCAAGAGGCAAATACTAAAATTAATCATAAGTTGTAATATAAACATATGCTTCTATTTACAAAAGAAATACTACTCAAAGTACTTAACATATTATAAACATATTATCATTAATATGTGTTTGCAAAGAAGCACACAAGTATCCATCCACATGCCTGTTTGAGAAGGACTCTCAACTTGACCAATAAAAAATGCCCTGTGATAAGCCTCTAGAGACTCACACTAGGAAATTTAAGGAAACTAAATGTGAATCTCTTATTTTTCTGAAGTTTACGTGCATATTTGATTTGATTTAACTCCACAACTTCACACATTTATAAAGGAATATATTCTAATCCCCTTTATAGAGACTAAGGGAGATTAAGTGTCTCTTATCAATGTGAACCAAGTTCTGTAAGACTTCAAATTCCATGTTTCTTCCATTGATTTTTTTTATTAGTTTTCCATAACTCTTTTAGCTTTGGAGGAGCCATTCTCCAGACAAGTAATATCAGAAGATTGTATAAAGCACACATAATAAACTAGATCTAAAGTTACTCTGTAACTATGATAAACACTAGCCACAAGGGGCTATTTAAATTTGAATTTAAGTTAATTAGCCTTAGGTAAGATTAAAAATATTATTTTCTGATTGGCAGTAGCCACACTTCAAGTGCTCCAGCAGCCACATGTGGCTCACGACTATAATATAGGCTGGCATCTTTGTAGAATTTTTCTACCATCATAAAAATGTTATTATACAACATTGATCCAGAATATGGGATATTCACAAAGGGAAAGTAAGCACATCCTGTATGCTTTCTGGAATTCATTCTATGTCATACCCAGTGTTGTTCTTTAATACATTCCAAGGGCATATCATAGAATTTCTGAAATTGGTTTCCAAGCAATAAAAAGAATAAGATCTTCGGCCAGATGCCCACAAAACTTAAAATCTAATATTGCACCAAGATTTCTTGAGCATATTGACAAATAGACAAACAGAGTAGTCAGGATTCAGGTAACATTTCTCAAATTGGAAACAATGAATCCAATTCAGAGAAATATTAACACATACAAGAAATTATTGTCTAGAATTTGTGAAATATGAAGTAGCAATCATTGCTATAATGATAGATACATAAATCATAAAAATCACTTTAATAAAGAAGGAGTAGGACACCTGTTTGTAAGAATGTTAAAACTCATCTTCAAAGGTAGTATGTTGATACTGTGCCTAGGAAAGAAAATCAGACTGAAAGGTGTTTAAAGCAGGTCAACTCCTAACATGAACCAAGAAAAGCTGCCACCTTTCTCTTTCAATAAGCAACATGATGTGGATTGACAGCAATACCAGAAATGGGAAAATTATTAGTCACACCCAAGTTAATAATAGCAGCACCAAGGAGAAAGTAGGAAACAACCTCCTTAACCTCAACTGCAGCAATTTCCTACTCCACACATCCCCAAAGGCAAGGGAAATGAAAGCAAAACTGAACTCTTGGGACCTCATTAAGATAAAAAGCTTCTGCACTGCAAAGGAAACAATCAAGAAAACTAATAGGCAACCAACAAAATGAGAAAAGATAGTTGCAAATGACATATGAGATAAAAGGCTAGTATCCAAAATTTACAAGGAACTCACCAAACTCCACACCCACAAAACAAATAACCCAGTGAAGAAATGGACAGAAGACATCAACAAACACTTCTCCAAAAAGGACATCCAGATGGCCTATAGGCACAAGAAACGATGCTCAACATCACTCAACATCAGGGAAATACAAATCAAAAGCACACTGAGATACCACCTCATGCCAGTCAGAGTGGCTAAAATGAACAAATCAAGAGACTATAGATGCTGGCGACTGTGTGGAGAGACGGGCACCCTCCTACACTGTTGGTGGCAATGTAAACTGGTGCAGCTGCTCTGGAAAACAGTGTGGAGGTTCTTCAAAAAACTATCCATAGAACTCCCTTATGACCGAGCAATAGCCCTGCTGGGGATTTACCCAAGGGATACAGAAGTGCTGATGCATAAGGGCACATGTACTCCAATGTTCATAGCAGCACTGTCAACAATAGCCAAATGATGGAAAGAGTCTAAATGTCCATCACCTGATGAGTGGATCAAGAAGATGTGGTTTATATATACAATGGAGTATTACATGGCAATGAGATAGAATGAAATCTGGCCATTTGTAGGAAAGTGGATGGACCTCGAGGGTGTTATGCTAAGCGAAATAAGTCAGGCAGAGAAGGACAGATACCATATGTTTGCATTCATAGGTCTAACAGGAGACCAGGAGAAACCTAATGGAGGACCATGGGGGGGAGAAGGGGGGAAAGAGAGTTGGGGAGGGAGAGGGACACAAAACCAGAGAGACTATTAAGTACTGCAAATAAACCGATGGTTGAAGGGGGAGGGGGAGGAGGAAAAGTGGTGGTGGTGATGGTGGAGGGCACTTGTGGGGAAGAGCACTGGGTGTTATATGGAAACCAATTTGACAATAAAGTATTTAAAAAAAA
Organism: Helogale parvula; assembly: GCA_004023845.1. Lineage (NCBI taxonomy): Eukaryota > Metazoa > Chordata > Mammalia > Carnivora > Herpestidae > Helogale > Helogale parvula. The sequence goes on along the minus strand of PJEM01010681.1, from coordinate 55,998 downwards.
ATAATAGCACCAAGAGCAACAAGAATGACCACTACCACTCTTACTGACAAAGCCACTTGCACAGTGCCAAGCAAGTGACACTTATTACCAACTTCAAGGGAGGAGTTCCCATGTGGAATATAGCAAAGAACTTAATAATGCCTACCACCAGGAGGACAGTAGTCCCAAGATGTCAACCCACTGGCTTACAGGTCCAAAATTTCCTGAAGAGGACACTACCCACATGCTTTACCAGAAAATAGAGCAAGATCAGCCTCTATAGTGAGCTTTGTTGCCTCTTGGCCAGAGGGCTCCACCCTACAGCTAACACAAAGAGACAGTCTCAAGGCTCCCCTCTTGTGCTGCAAGCAAAGAACCATGTTTATTTTTCACCAGGTACAGAGATAGCCAGATGCCAAATAGCACACAGTTGGGCAGAATAATGAAGTAGATATCAAAGCTGGCACAGGGGAAGATATTCTAAAACAAGGCACATCAAGCCTGACACACGCGGTGGGGAATCTTTATCTCCATGTAAGAGAATGTTTCAGACCTAAGCCACACTCTTATGTGACTGCACAAGGGTGAGAAGCTGTGCAGGACTGCCATTCCCACATGCAGTCTCATAAGCTGACTCTTTTTCTTCTCTTCCTTATGTTGTCTCTACGTGTTATACAGTGATAATATTGTGGGGGTTGTTTTCTTTTTAAATAACTCATAGGTTCATTATGAAAACAAATGAAATACCGGCTACAAGAAAACTTGAGTTTTTCAAACCAGGGCATGCTATTTAAATACACCTGTTGTTATAGAAGTTCAAAATTTGAATTTGACAGTTCTTGTTAAGAACGTAAATAAATGTGTAGAAGGTATGGTAGCAGAATCGGGCATAGGCGTCATCAGCCAATGTGTTGGCTTTCCTGACTCCTATCAGACCACTGGGGACTTCCATCCCAATAGCAGGCGACATGATGAAATAGTTAAGAGAATAAGTGTATTGATTATAAGCAGAGTCATTCTGAAGAAATAGGGGGAGATTCCTGTGAGAAAAACACAGAAATTCATGGGAAAATATCTAATATCTGTTTTTGTACACTATATCTTGCCTGTAAAAGCTGAAAACTAGCAAGGTATCTCAAAGATAAAGGTATCTATAAGATAAAGACCTAATTGCCTCCAAGGTATGCCCAGCTCTATGCCCTTTGATTTCGGTAGACATACTTTAGACCTTCATTTTGCTCTGCTTCAGAGGCATTAGATAATGATAGTACAGCTAATAATAAATACTATTTTTATATCGTTTTTCTATGTGCTTCACTCCACTTTCCTGATCTCATTTGCATCTTACACTAATCCTTCAAGACTGGCAATATTGTCAGCATCACACAATAAAGAAATCCTTGGCTTTACAAAATTTAAGTGATTTTCTTCAGAGTCACATCACGAATAAATGCTAGACTATGAGACTATAAATGGTAGACCATATCATTCCTAATTTCAATTTTTTAAATGTTTATTTATTTTTGAGAGGGGGAGGGTGCACTTTGCACAGGTGGGGGAGGGGCAGAGAGGAGGAAGAGGATCCGGAGCAGGCTCTGTGCTGACAGCAGAGAGCTCACGTGGGGCTCAAACTCACAACCCGTGAGATTGTGACCTGAAGTGAGATGCTCAGCTGACTGAGCCACCCAGGCACCTCTCTCACTTCTAATTTCAAACTCTTTCCAAAACAGTAATCATTTATGGAAATTGAATAAATAAAGTAGATGTGAGTACTCATAACCACCTCTCCAAATACTACCACATTGGACCCTGATCATAATTTCCTACTGGAAAAAAAAATGTAAAGGGAAAGTTAATTAACATGTTTATTGGAGAGAAGCCAAAATCAAAAGCAAAACAAAACCATAATGAAAGAAACATATGCAAAAAGATGACTAGTTGTCGCTAGTAGCCTGAAGAGAAAAATAAATAAATACAGCAAATCTACATCAATAAGGAGTTCTATTATCTAGGAGAGGAAGTTTTTAAAATGAAATAAATAAAAGCTTACTTTTTATGATCAAAGTACCGCTTTGTAAATATATGCAGTGCTAAGTCAGAATATAATAAGTGGGCAATAGCACTATTTGGAACAACAATAAAAGGGTCCACTTGCAACTTGTATTTGGAGAATCTATAAAACAAAATTGAAAAAGACGTTTCAAACCACAAACAACACCATCTTATTTTTATAATGTTCATCGCAATTTATGTTGGAGGGAAAATAGCACAGACTCTGTTACCTGACCAAGTTGGAATTATAGTCATGGTACCCAAGTGATTCTGGGGGGGGCGGGGGGGGATGTATATATTGCTTTTCCTGGTTTTAGGGTAAGATGATTTCCTATTAAATGCTAAGGCCTTTCCACATCAATTACCTCTTTATGACTCGTTACCAGGAAAGCCACAAGAGTTCAGATTTACACATTAAAGAATGAAACCATTTTAGAGAAAAAATTTAACCTTCATTAATTTTGGCAAGAAAATATGGGTTTATCTACTAAGGAAAGTGAGTGTCCCTTTCTATCTTGAAAAATTAAAACAAGATGACGCCTTGGAACAAGCTGAAAAAGAAATGAAACATTTTGTAATCTGGAGATTTTGGTTGAACTTCTCTTTTTTTAATGCTTTTGTTATTATTATTATTTTTAATATAACACAATTTATTTTTTAACATATGCAATTATGTTCCATCATTTATAATACAGTAGTTACAATGACACTCCAAACAGAGAAGCAAAGTAAAAAATCAAAACCCCAACTTCTATTTCATGTAATTAGACTTATACAGAAATTAGAAGGTTAAGTAACAACTAGTTAATCACCTAATTTCACAGCTTTCTGAAGTGTCAATCGCTATATAGCCGCTTATCTATGATACATTCAAGATAAATGATACAATTTATTACTTGCCCATAAGCTAAAACACAGCCTGCTTAATACCTTTCCTTAAATTCCACCTCTATACTACAATATACTTGAGGTCCATGCAAAAAAGTCGCTACCTTTTATGTAGGAAATGGATGATTAAGTCTTTGGTGCTGTAAAAGCAACTTCATTTAAACATAACCACCCCCACCACCAAAAAAAGAAGAGGTGGGGGGGAAAGTAAAGAAAATAATAAGGGAAAAACCCAAGACACACTTCCTAGGGGATAAAAAAACAGCATGTAATTTCTGTCCTTGACGGAATGTATTAAATAAGCAAACACCCCCAACAAGCAAAACAAGTACTACAATGTAAAAATATTTTTAAAAACCTCTCACATGCATAAATGAAAGATTGCACACAAAGAACTCACATCTTTTCAAGCTTCAATAGTAAATATTCTGCTACTATCAAATACTGCATGGTTTGCCCAAGCTAAGACCACATCATGAATCAATAAGCATTTTGCATTTTCTTTCATTATCTACTCAAAGTCATGCCTACTGCACCTCTAAACATTTCATTAAATCCAATGATACAGCAAACACTCCCAACATAAACTTAGATTGTATTGCAGTTTCACTTAACAGTATATAAAATGCTGTGTTGTGACAGGTATCAACTATCCATTAGATACTGAATTAATTTTTCTTAAACACTACTAACTGCTTGCTTTTCTTGAAGCTAGATCATTCTGAAAATTTCCTGGTAGACCTATGAGTGCAAACATATGGTATCTGTCCTTCTTTGCCTGACTTATTTTGCTTAGCATGACACCCTCGAGGTCCATCCACTTTCCTACAAATGGCTAGATTTCATTCTATCTCATTGCCATGTAATACTCCATTGTATATATAAATCACATCTTCTTGATCCATTCATCAGGTGATGGACATTTAGGCTCTTTCCATCATTTGGCTATTGTTGACAGTGCTGCTATGAACATTGGGGTACATGTGCTCCTATGCATCAGCATTTCTGTATCTCTTGGGTAAATCCCCAGCAGGGCTATTGCTCGGTCATAAGGGAGTTCCATGGATAGTTTTTTGAGGAACCTCCACACTGTTTTCCAGAGCGGCTGCACCAGTTTCCCACCAACAGTGTAGGAGGATGCCCATCGCCAGCATCTATAGTCTCTTGATTTGTTCATTTTAGCCACTCTGACTGGTGTGAGGTGGTATCTCAGTGTGGTTTTGATTTGTATTTCCCTGATGATGAGTGATGTTGAGCATCGTTTCATGTGCCTGTAGGCCATCCTGATGTCCTCTTTGGAGAAGTGTCTGTTCATGTCTTTTGCCCATTTCTTCACTGGGTTATATTATTTTTTTTTTTGAGAGAGAGCATGATCAGGGGAGGGACAGACGGAGGGAGGCAGAGGATCTAAGGTGGGTTCTGTGCTGACAGCAGAGAGTCCAAAGTGGGGCTCAAACTCATGATCTGTGAGAACCAACCTTTGAGAGCCCACCTAACCCAAAGTGGGCTGTTCAACTGACTGAGCCACCTAGCTGCCCCTGGGTTGAATTTCTGAAACCTGCTCCGCAATGTCTGTAACTTTGGTAATGGCCAATAACCTCTCTAATTCTTATAGTCTTTTATAGTAATACCTCACTCAGTGGGCTTCTGTAAAGATTGCATGATACATGGTGGTTAAAAGAAAATAAACAAGGGACACCTGTGTGCCTCAGTCAGTTAAGCGATTGACTTCAGCTCAGGTCATGATCCGTGGTTTGTGAGTTCAAGCCTGAGCCCCATGTTGGGCTCTGGGCTGACAGATCAGAGCCTGGAGCCTCCTACAGATTCTGTGTTTCCCCCTCTTTCTGTTCCTCCCATGCTCATGCTCTATCTCTCAATAATAAATAAAAACATTAAAAAAAGAAAACAAACAAAATAAACCTTAGCAAATTATCAACCATTTTGAATATCATTGTTATTATTGTTGTCAATAACGGGATTGAGCAACTGGTAAAATTAATCAACCAAAGACCCAACAAACACATCTGGACTTTATAAAATGCAAGTTTCTTTAGATTGATGCAACAAGGGAGACAGAAATAGTGTGGAGAGTACACACCAAGGGGACCCTGGGGCATTTTGATGAGAGCCAGTTGGGAGAGACTGAATGATTTTTTTAAAATAGCGTAATGGAGAGATATATCATTCACATACCATGAATTCAACCTTTTAAAGCATACAATTCAGTGTATTTTAGTATATTCAGTAAGTTGTGCAATGATCATTATTATCTGACTGCAGATCATCTTTATTATTCCAAAATGAACTATTGCCAGCACTGGTCAGTCCCCGCTTCCCACTACACCTAAGCTATGACAACCATAGATTTGCTTCTGTCTCTATGGATCTGCCTATTCTGTTCCTTTCTTATAAAAGGAATAATGCAATATGTGCAGTTTAGTTTTTGTAACTATCTCCTTTCATTTAATAGGGGTTTCAAGAATCATGTGCATTAAAGCAGGTATCAGGACTTCATTCCATTTTACCATAATTTTCTATTGAGTGGATAAATGATGTTTTGGGTATCCATTTATCAGTTGATGAAAATGTGGGCTGTGTCCACTTTTGAACTATTACAAGTAATGTTGCTATGAACATTCCTATGAACATATGGGTTCTCTTTAAATGTTTATTTATTTTGAAAGAGAGAGAAAGCATGACTAGGGGAGGAGCAGAGAGAGAGAAAGAATTCCAAGCAGGCTCCTCCAATGTCAGTGCAGAGCCCGACTCAACTCAGCTCCATCTTGCGAACCATGAGATCATAACCAGAACCAAGATCAAGAGTCAGGGAATTAACCAAGTGAGATACCCAGGCCACCCCTGAACATACATTTTTAATTCTCTTGAGTAAATATATAGAAGTAGAATTGCCGAGTCCTATCATAACTACATTTAACATTTTGAGGATTCACCAAGCTGTTTTTCATCCGCGATGACTGCCCCATTTTACAATCCCACCAGTAATATTTGAGAGTTCCAGTTTCTCCACCTACTTAAAACCACTTCTTATCATTTTTTAGGGGGGGCATCTACTTAATGTGAAATGGGAGCTCATTGTGGCTTTGCTTTATATTCCACTTATAGCTAGTGATTTGAGAATGTTCTCATGTGTATACTGGCCATTTATAGATTTTCTTTGGGGTAAGATCTATTTACATCTTTTGCCCATGTATATTATTGGATTATTTATTTTTGTATTATTGAATTTTTGAGTTTTTTATATATTCTAGAGAGAAATTTCTTAATAGATGCATGATTTGCAATTTTTTTTCCTATTCTGTGAAAAGTTTTTTTTTACAGCTTTACTGCGGTCTAACTGATAAATGAAAACTGTACACTTCTAATATATTCAATCTGATGAGTTTGGACACATGTATACACCCAAGATACCATCACCACAATCAAAATAACAAACCTATAGAATTTTCTTGTGCCTCTTTGTGGGGAGTACATGTATGTGTGTGTATTAAGAATATTTAACATGAAATCTACCTTCTTCACAAAATTTTAAGGGTGCAATCTTATGTTTTTTTTTATTTTCCTAATGCAATTCTTTAAGCAAAGTTTTTTAAATTTGACAAAGTCTTATTTGTTTGTTTATTTGTTTAGGCTGTTCATGCTTTTGATGTTATATCTAAAAAACCATTTTTCAATCCCAAGTCATGAATATTTCTCCTATGGTTTCTTCTGACACATTGCAGAATTCACTAATTAGTTTCACACTCACCTGTGTGTACACCAGCACTTAGGGGAGTGTGTGTGTGTGTGTGTGTGTGTGTGTGTGTTTGAGAGAGAGAGAGAGAGAGAGAGAGAGAGAGAGAGAGAGACTTACCATTTTCTACACAAGGGCATGTTTTTTTGAGAATAGGGTCAATTTTACTACTTAATCTCCAATATGGGTGTCTTTTATTTAACTTTTTTTGCCTAATATTCCAGTCTGGAGCCTCTAATCCAGTGTTGAATAGAGGTGGTAAACGTGAACATACTTGTTCTGTTCCCAATCATAGAGGTAAAGCTCTCAGTCTTTATTAAATAATGTTAATTGTGGATTTTTCATAGGTACCCTTGTCTTCCAGTTTGTCAGGTGTTTTTATTAAGAAAAGGTACTGAATTTTGCCACATGTTTTTTCTGAATCTGTTGAGATTATCATATGGATTTTGTCTTTTATTCTACTACTGCGGTATATCACGTAGGTTAGTTTTGGTATGTTGAACTAATCTTGCGTTCCTAGAACAGTCTCCTTGGTTGTGGCATATAATGCTGCTACTAATTGTCTACTTAGTGACATTCCTGAATCGATTCTGTAAAGTCTTCATTCTTTGTCATGTGTGGCCACGAAGGCCTCTTAGTTTGCTTAGTGGACATCTAATGATTAGACAGGGAATTTTTTAAATGCCTTGAACTATCACTGGTTAAGTCTCCTTCCTTTGCTAAGGGAATCTGTGTGCCTGTATACAGTCACCACTAAGCAGTTTACAGTGCTGCTGTAGCCTTTGCTTCCTGCCTGGCCAGAGTGTCAAGTCAAGGTCTTCTATAGGTAAGAGATTTGGACCTTATCAGATCTTTCCGGGACATGCCTGCAGCACTTAACATGTGTGTGAACTTCTAGATTCCCAGGTATATGGTGTAATGTTTCAAAACTCTCTGAAGACTTGTGCAGCTACTTCTTTTAAGCTCTTTGAGCTGCCTTCTATTTGCCACAACTGTTATTGCTGCCTGGGATAGTTGTGATGTTAAATATCTCATGGACTTCCGATCAGGTTCTATCAAAAAACACACTATGAGTGGAGGTTTACAGGAAGCTTCCACACAGGTCAAATAATGGTAGTTCTGTGAGCATTGGGCTTCTGGTGAACTCCACATCCATTCTGCTGTCTCCAATGGCTATTAGGCTATTGTTTTTCATAGACACTGTGATAGACAGACTGTTGGTCTTCAAGGCTCCCTAAGAACTAACAAAAGGGAATGGTACCAGGACAAGTTAAAAAGGTCACACGGCCCACTATTTTAACTGGCATTCAGCCAGTTTTGTGGAATAAATGTTCCTTGGAATGTTGTATATATTTGCTAAATTCACAGATCCCTGAAAACATAAATTCTGATAAGTTGTCTAGTGTGATTCTTTCTCTTACAAATGAATATATTTTAGAAGTTCTTTACTGCACCGTTCCAAGAGTGTTTCTCCGTTTTTGGAGATTTAAGAAGAAGCCACTTTTTTGTTGACGTTGGGTTCTGTCAGGCGGCTGCGTCAATTAAATGATTCAGCATCATGGTAATTATAAGTATCAGGCAGAAAGATGACTAAGGGACTAGAATTGTCACTGATAAAGAAATGGTGACTCAGGTCAGATGTGAAAAAGAATATTCAGTTGTTTTCTGGTCAGAGATGGTCTTCTGTATATTGTTTCAGACATTATGACAGAATGAGTGGCTGTCTTGTTAAATCATGACCACAGGTGTTATTTATGTTGCAAGAAAGTTATGTTCATCTGAGTACATTTTGGCTGATGGACTGCATCCAGCTAAAAAATGACAAAGCTGTTCATCTTCTTACGAACTGCAAGGATGTCCTTCTCATTGCCTTGGTGTGCACACTACTCACTGTTGTCACTACTTCCTCCAACTATTTTTAGTCTTTTCATGATTTTCCTGATAAATGTTAGTTATTATTTCCTCTTCTGTTTCCAGGGTCCTCTTTTCCACCAGCCATGAAAGAATTTAGAATTTTGACAATTCTCTTCGGATTGAACAAAGTATTCTAAGATACAATGTTTATTAGAAAATTTTAAGTTGCTGTTTATTTTACTAGAAAATTAGAAACAAGAAAAAATGTTTTCCATTTTCCTTTACTCCTTTTCCCACCAAAGCACACCCTCCCCAACACACACACACACACACACACACACACACACACACACACACACACATTCTATTTCCCAGATTTCGGAGAAGGAATATGAAATTTTCTTTAACATGCCAGATAAGTAGAAGCTGGAAAAACAAATAGGATTGATTAACTTAAGTGATGGCAGAAGTACAAGGCTTTCTATTCTAAGATTGTGACTTTCAGTGGGGTTAGAATGGAGAAAAAAATACATTCAATTCATAAAAGTCTTTGGTTCTGAAGTTTACCTTAGGGTTTTGATGCCTATAAAATAAAACTATATTTGAATATCATTACAAGAAAAATGAAACTTATTTATGAAGAATCAGTATTAATTTAATCCAAATGAATCCTTTAAGAACAAAGTTCTTTGAATAGTATCTCTTTTTAATTTATTTTTTTAATGTTTATTTATTATTGAGACAGACAGAAACAGAGTGTGAGTAGGGGAGGGGAAGAGAGAGAGGGGAATACAGAATCTGAAGCAGGCTCCAGGATCTGAGCTGTCAGCACAGAGCCCGACGTGGGGCTCAAACTCATGAACCACGAGATCATAACCTGAGACAAAGTCAGACGCTTAACTGACTGAGCTACCCAGGTGCCCCTGAATGATGTCTCTTATATTTAGTGGAATACTCTTCCTTTTAAGGCTGATTTAATATTACTAGAAGATAGGGAGGCTATAATTAGAGTATCTGCTCTCTTAAAAGTGAGGTCAACTTCGAGTCTGGATTAATACATAAAACCACATTTCTCACAAGATTACAAGGAATGGGATATGGATTCCTATGTTATAGTTAGGGGTTACTCTGTTGTTTAGTGCAGAGTGATTTGCAGTGAGGTGTTACTGCCCTGTAGTGTTAAGGAAACCTCTAATTATCTCATTAAAAAAATCAAGTTTCAATTTTGAGAGTGTCTAGATCTGCTCTATCATTTATTGAGCACAGGCTATGGATCAGATACAATACTAGCCGGTTAGTATATGTTATCTTATTTAAGCACTAAGACAACTCAATGAAGCAAACTTTGAAATCCCAATGTGATGTGAAATAACTTATAAAGAGTTTAAGTAAGACATTTTGTAAAAATTAATCCAGCAAGTAATAGAGCTGAGATTCAAACTAAAATCTGATTCCAAATTGCTTCTATCAAAATAATGTAGCAGTTTCCACCAAAAGCTACAGTTTGCTACTGCAACTATAGGAAGAGCAGCCAGCTTACCTGGGATGAAGTAGTAAATCAGAGGCTCAGTCACTGGGGCTGACCTGAATCTGAATGGTTTCTAGTCAGGAGAATGGAGACTCCAGGACTAAAACAATTTTATGAACAAATAATATGGGAGTAGTAACGAAGGCCTAAATAGAAAAAGCAAGACTTCCTTCCAGATGGAGATATAAAATCTAAGACTCAGACATAGTAGATAAGGAGGTGCTAGCTGCAAAGACAAGCAGAGGGCAATGGAATAAGCAAGAACGAAGTGAGAAAATCCAAGGTTAATTAAGATCCACAAACTTGGCTGCCAAAGCAAGCATTGCACACATGTTATGATTATGGACTGATGCGCGGAAAAGGTAGATTTAGAAGAATGCAATTTGTAACGAACTGAATGTTGAGAAAAATTGTCTTCCAGATTCAATTAATTGAATGGGCTTAGGTTATCATGCATATTAAGTTTTTATTCCAAAATTAGCATGGCTTTTGAACAGCTAGAGACGGAACCATTTTGTAGATTCTGTTTGCAAAGTGGTCATATTTTTTTCAACTAAGCCAACTGTCTCTGAATAATCTAAGCAATATGATTTATTAATTTACATTTTTAGCACAAAATAAATTAGTTTACTGAAATAAACAACTACAACCTGAAACTGAGAAGATTTCAAGAAAAAATTGTGACTGACAACCTTTCATAATTATAGACAATCAAAGCCTGCCTGATATTGGAAACTACATGCTATTTCCTTGATAAGCCACATGACTCAACTATCTGCTCTTCTGTTAGCAGAATATTTGTACCAGTGAATCTTTAATATTTATTGCAAGTTTTTACCAGTGAAAAATACTAAAACATGGGTGTGCTTTTCATCAGTCATCATAGTAAGTCTAAATTTATTTTCTCAGAAGGAAGCAGTGTGTGATATAGAGGATTTATAAAGTTGGGAAGACTGAAATGACTAGAACAGACATTTGGCCCCTCACCAACTACATCCTAAATCATCACTTCTGTGTGGGAGTTAACAACTTATCTTTTCAAATGCCCAGGTTAACATCTAGCAATCTTCACATTAAGAAGCATTGGGAGGTTGGCATGGCAACAGAGTGAAATATATAGGAAGCAAAATTGACTCAGCAAAACACAGATCTGAGATTATTCTGACCAGCAGAGGTTACTGAAAATTGTTTTCCATGGCAATTTATTTCTACACCAAACCATTTTATAAACTTGTGGGCCTCCGTATACACACACACACACACACACACACACACACACACGTATACACATATACATTTTGAGTTCATTTTGAGAGTACTGCTTGGTAGTTTTAAATAATTTTTGTGTCTAAGTGAGATATTTACGTACTTAGTAAATACTTAATAAAAACTATTACTTGTTATGGTATAAAATAGTTAAAAAGAGCCATTGGAGAATGTGGTTAGGGTAGAAAGAGAGAGTGTAAGATGAATAAAAATGGCCTGTCTCATCTAGGGAAAGAATAAACATCCATACATGCAGAATAATTCGAGAGTTGATAAATAGGCTTCTCCAGTTGTCTTCAGTTCACCAGGTTGACTAAAATTCTAAGCATTTGGAATTATTGACTCAGAGAATTGTATATTTTCGGTGATCTTAGATGTGCATTAATTCACCTCTGTCATTTTCAAGACTAGAAAATGGAGACCCAGAAAAGTGAAGTAAATTTGTGAAGGTCATATAGCCAATCTTTAGCACAACTAAGTCATTGATTACCAACTCCTATTATTATATTCTGTAAGCATGTGGCAGCAAAGCATTATTTGCTAAAATGAGATCTATTTCCCTCCAAAATGATCAATATCACTAACACTCTTCTCCACTCAGTGTTGCAATTCCTTTATTATAATTTAATTTGGTTTAAGTCCATCCTACTTATACCTTAAGATCTAAGTGAACTCCACCCTGATTTACTTGGTTCTCTGTTAGGCATTCCAGCCAATGATCTCTGTATGCTTGGTGATGCCTCTCATTTGCTATTTACCAAACATTGCCAGATGGTGTGTCTTGAGCTGTCATCTTACAATTTAGTTTCCCTGTACTTACAAATTGGCCCTGCCTGGCTTCACAATATCACAAATTATAGGAAGTTAGAGTCTTTGTTTATTATTTCTTTGTAGTTGCATACTAAACATGAGAAAATGGATATCTAGAGATATGAAGTGACAGTAGTTACAATATTGACATAGGAATGAAAAGGAGCAAAGGTAGATGTAAAGAAGAGCAAATAGATGATTTAGTGTATCAACCTATCAATGTATTTAATATCAACAGGTGACATATCTAACACAGATCAATATAGATTCTGAACTGATTGAAGAATTAATGCATATGAAACCATGAGAAAGACAAATACAACTTTATTCAAGCTTGGGAAGCCTTGTTAAGTATAAATGCATCAGAACACCGAATAAAAGAGATTCCTAGTAGATCTGAGCACCTTTTAAAAATTTAATAAAATGCTTAAAATATCATCACAAACAACAATTGGGATCAATATTTGACACCTTTAAAATATTAAATTAATAATATCGCTGATACACAGAAAGTTTTAAAAATGTGCAATAAAAAACTAAACACCGCAAGAGAAAATTAATCAAAGAACATAAACAAAAAAGTCATAAAATAAAAAAAACAGATGGTAAATTAATATGGGAAACATTCAGACTCACATGTATACAAAAAATCACATTAATATACTGATAAGTTACTGATGGGAATAAATTAGTACTAATTCCATGATTTGAAAAAATCTTATCAAAAAGCTTTCAAAATGTTTATACTTTTCCATTTAATAATTCTACTTCTGTGAGTTTATCTTGAAGAAATAATTAGAGATGTGCACAAAGATTTTGGGAAGTGATATTTATATTAATATTTTAATCATATTATACAAATATGAAAAATCATTGTTAAAAGATCTATTAAATAAATCAGTATGTTTATGTGATTAACTTAACATTATGTATCATTATAACCATAGTTTTTGAGGAAAATATTTAATGATCTGAAAAAAGTAAGATGTTGTAAATTTGAGTGAAGATATTGATGTACAAAATGATAGAAAGTATTATCCCAACTGAGTATATGTGTATATGTTGCCAGTGACTGTATTTTATATCAGTTTGTATACTTCTCCACATTTCCCAACCCATTAGAGGTAACACTTTATTTCAATTATGAGGAATAATGATCATAAATGTTGTTAAATTTATAAATAAAAGTCAGTTCTATTGCTAAGGAATTACTTCTGTATTAAGAAAATCAGTTCTATTGTTTACATTTTAACTAAGTTTTTGTGTTCCAACTTAAACGAATTTTGTAGCTTAAGAGAATACAGTAAAACTGTGGATGATGAGTAACTTCTACAAGGTGAGCAAACATTTCTAATAGTTTTAACTTGATAAACTAGCGATGTCTTGCAATCTGAGTAGTACAGGATGCCGAACATCATGTGATCACAGCTGAGCCAATGATTCTTCTCTCTCTCTCTAGCTGTGGGATTGTGGGTGATCATCTCCCATGCTCGAATTCTCAGTCTCAGGCCAGGGTATTTGGGAATTTGGCAGAAATCAGTGATTTTCAGAATGTTGGAAGGTGCCCACAACTGGCACTAGTGTATTTTTTTGTCACTTCAAAGCACCTAGGGACATGAGTTAGCTTAGAATGCTTTGCTTCCTTCTAGGTCAGGCTGCCTGCAGATATAGACCCTTACCTCTGCTGCCTTATTGTCAGTTACATTAAATACAGTGTACGACAAGAGTTCATTAATACTGTACTGTAGTCAACATCCACGTGATTATATACAACGACCCCCATGCAAAAGAAAAAAAAACATTGAAAAGAAAGGTAGTAAGAAGAAGGAGATGATTGTGAAGGGAGTTAAGAAGGAAATCATCAAGATGTATGAACGAGGTAGGTGAGTGGCCAAAATTGCAAGATGTTATAAGAACTCTACCTCCACATCTTGTCTGTAGAGGGAGAAGAGAAAAAGGCAGAAGAATCCCTCACTTCAAATAAGACTAGGGAGATGTATAAAATGTGGGAAACAGTGCAAAATTTTGGAGGAAAGTGTCACCAGAATAAGGCTGTAGCTGTGTGAGTGATGAATCTGTTTAACAACAGTACAATGTCACATTTCCATGAAATCCTCAAAGGAGTCAAAGGCAAGTGTCAATGGATCGACTCCTTGTTAAAGTTGCACGGAAAGATAAAGCCTCCACTGAGCCAAAAGACAGCAGTGATTCCATTTGTGATAGTGAAATTCATCCTACACAATAACCCTTCTCTCTCTTGTCCCCCTCAACACCAGCCACAAAGGTTTTCAAAGATAAGTGAAGATTAATTTATTTTTCTTTATATTTTGTATTTTCTTTACTGTATATAGTACTGTATGTATATACTGTATGTACTGTATTATATTACAGTCCTATAATATTTTTATATGAATATTTTTGGGTTTTGGAACAAATCATCTGAGTTTCCATTATTTCACTTTGTTTTTTTCATTTTTATATTTTAAATAGTTTATTGTCAAATTGGTTTCCATATAACACCCAGTGCTCTTCCCCACAAGTGCCCTCCACCATCACCACCACCTCTTTTCCTTCTCCCCCTCCCCCTTCAACCCTCAGTTAATTTGCATATTTAATAGTCTCTCCGGTTTTGTGTCCCTCTCCCTCCCCAACTCTCTTTCCCCCCTTCTCCCCCCCATGGTCCTCCATTAGGTTTCTCCTGGTCTCCTGTTAGACCTATGAATGCAAACATATGGTATCTGTCCTTCTCTGCCTGACTTATTTTGCTTAGCATGACACCCTCGAGGTCCATCCACTTTCCTACAAATGGCCAGATTTCATTCTTTCTCATTGCCATGTAATACTCCATTGTATATATAAACCACATCTTCTTGATCCATTCATCAGGTGATGGACATTTAGGCTCTTTCCATGATTTGGCTATTGTTGACAGTGCTGCTATGAACATTGGAGTACATGTGCCCCTATGCATCAGCACTTCTGTATCCCTTGGGTAAATCCCTAACAATACTATTGCTGGGTCATAGGGGAGTTCTATGGATAGTTTTTTGAGGAACCTACACACTGCTTTCCAGAGTGGCTGCACCAGTTTACATTGCCACCAACAGTGTAGGAGGGTGCCCGTCTCTCCACACCCTCGCCAGCATCTATAGTCTCTTGATTTGTTCATTTTAGCCACTCTGACTGGTGTGAGGTGGTATCTCACTATGGTTTTGATTTGTGTTTCCCTGATGATGAGTGATGTTGAGCATCGTTTCATGTGCCTGTAGGCCATCTGGATGTCCTCTTTGGAGAAGTGTCTGCTTATGTCTTCTGTCCATTTCTTCACTGGGTTATTTGTTTTTCAGGTGTGGAGTTTGGTGAGTTCCTTGTAGATAATAAAATTGATCTTCACCTGTGAAAGGCAATATATACTAGACAAAATGTAAGGGTTTCAAGTTAAATATTTTTCTTTACTTGCCATTTAGTAGCTATATTACCTTAAGTAACTTAATTAAACTTTCTGAGTGTTAATTGACTCATCCGTGAAGGAGGGATAATAATGCCTTCCTCAATGGGCTGTTATGAAGATTAAATTTTATAAAAGCTATAAAGTGTCTAACACAGATATCTGCTGCAGTGTACCTTCATCATTTTGAATTCTTAAACCAGTTATACTTGTATAATATGAATGGAAAATGGTCAACATTTGTGTGAATAATTGAACATTTGTTTTTGGAATACTTGAGAACTTGATTGTTTTGTTGAATATCAATACTGCATTACCCTATATATTATATAGAAATCCCCAATTGGTTATAAAAAGTGTCCTCATTTGTTTTTTGGAGGGGAAACAAAGTGAACATTGAAAAATGTGTATGATAGGAAGCCAGATATGAGATAAACAGGTCTCTTGAGCAAATTTCACAAAGCGGTGTCACATTCTGACAGGGAAAAACACGTTCCCCTGTAGTCTCATCGTGTATGTCAGACAAGCTTAGCTGCTGCTTCGGTTTATTACCTTCCCGCTCCATGCCATTTTTAACCATGTGAAATCTGCAGCAATATTGAGTTGTACTTTAGATCACAAAGTACAAAGTAGAAAATATAAACTACAGAGAAGCCAGAAAGAGCAGAACTGAAGTCTTCCATAGTGAGCTTCGTCTTTTTTATAGGTT
The DNA here is from genome assembly GCA_004023845.1 of Helogale parvula. NCBI lineage: Eukaryota > Metazoa > Chordata > Mammalia > Carnivora > Herpestidae > Helogale > Helogale parvula. The sequence continues at coordinate 39,713 of PJEM01010681.1, read as the reverse complement.
TCTGGAAAGCCTGCTGTAAATTTTCCCAGTAACTAGTCACTGGAGTCATATTTCCAAGTAGTATTTACAGAGTGAAAGGTAATGCACGGCAGTTAGAGTATACATGAAGGATAACCATTTTCTTATTGCCCCACAATAGAGTGTTTGCACTATGAGGTAATCAACTCGGTAGTACATTTGGGGGGTAATAGCAAGACAGAGCATTAGAACCTCAGACACAGTATCATTGATGCCTTAATGTGTTTTGCAGTGGAGGAAATATGATAAGATAACTAATTTGCCATGGCAATGGGAACTGTCCGTTGATGAGCAAATGGGTGGAAGAAAGTGATGTAGGGCAAAATCAACAAAGGTTGTATTACATTTCCATGTGATTTGTCCATATAAAAGAAACTTTATCCCTCTCAAGTGCCTCATGCAAACGTTACCCTTTAGAGCCAGATACCAAAGAGAAATCCAGCCTAAGTCAGATTTCCAACTTCTCAGAAAAATGCCAAGATGTATCTTACCATAAGAGGAAGTTAGAAGACATTTCACACTTCACAGTATAGATAGTTCATAGATCCACTCAAAGATTGTTATCTGTGAGATCAGTAGTATACTAAGTAGAATGCTGTGTTGTAATAGAAACCACATCGATGAGGCCATTCGACACGGTACTTACAATTCTTACATTGGATTCTCCGGCACGTCTCCTGTCTACAAAAATATTAATCTAATATTGCTATATAACATGCCATCCCTTTACCTTTTTCCTACACTGTTCTACTGCTTGGCAAATGTGAATTATTCTTCATGACCCAGTTCATGTGTCATCTTCTCCATGAAGACTTCCTTTGACATCTGCAGGATAAGTTAATCGCCTTTCCTCTGTTTCCATAACACCCAGCTGCACATGTCGCTGTCTGTATCTCCAATGATACTGTAACTCTTCAAGGACCAGAAGGACCATATTCATCAGTACCAGCCCAATGCCTACATGCTCTTTGACAAATGCTGTGCTAATAATCAAAAGCTAATTAGTAATAAAAATTATTATAAGTTTAAAAGGGGCCACCAAATGATTAAGTTGGTGGAATTTTAAATGTCTGAGTTAGAATGATAGAGCTCCTCCAAGATCTGACCAGGTTCTAGGCATCACTCTGACTGCCACCCTTTAATTCTAGCCAACTGGAGAGGAAATTCTGGCTTCAGGCCCTCCTCAGCCTCCAGTCATCTTGGGAAGCTGTAGGTGATGATAAGTATGTCAGAAGACAGGAGAAGAGGAAGGGGTGGCTTGGAAAGGAGAAATCAGACAAATGGGTGGGAGGAAAGTGACAGGAAGAGCACACTTCTGGATGAGAAATAAGTCCAACAAAGTCTGCAATATGATTTCAGGTACATCTACATAAAACATAGTCAAATCCCATTAAAATGTTAGATTAGGGACTTTAAGAGATAAGCAAAAGCAGTGGAAAGAAATAATTGCTATTTTTTGAAATAGGATGACATGGTGTGTATCAATCCTTGTTTGTTCTTTTAGGAAATGCTTCCTGGCCTTGTATGTGGTGCACACAGAGTGAAGGATGGCTTATATCCTTTCTTCTCATGAAGAACTGGTGAGGGTGGAAAGTCCCTGAGATTTGGAGCCAAACAAGAATTTGGTTTCTAATTCAAATATCAAAATGACGTTAGGAAATTTCCTTATCTTTTCTCATCTTCACTTGAAAAGCCTTCACATTGAAAATTTAATAATATCTAGCTCTGAGAGCTATGTGAGGATTCAGTGAGATCTTATGTGAACGTAGCCTCACACAACATTGGCATGTGTGCCAGACTCAAACATTGTCTGCCTTTTTCCTTCCCCCTTTCTTTTCTTGTTGTTTTCCCTCACTCCGTCTATGAAATATGTATTTATTTATTTATTTATTTTACTAGCTTAATATCTGAACATCATTCAGGAAAATCAATGATTAAAAGCATTGCCTACCTAAGTACATGTACTAGATCTTAAAGCCTTCTAAAATAAAATTGTTTGGATTATGTTATGAGAAAAAAAATTGGTGTCTTATGAAGTGAAGGTGGCCCTACAGAAGGATTTCCTTAAATATGTGTTCATTGGTTTTTTGATGTGGTTTGATTTAAAGAATACATCAGTCATTTGAGGATATAGAATATGTACCTGTTGTTATTCATATAACTTCTGTGTTGTTAGCTTTTGAAGCAGTCCCTTATCAGCCATTTTGTTATCTACATATATTGTTCATTCATTTCACTTGGAAGTTTCAAGATGTTTTTAAAACATAGTTTCCTTTTAATTGACTACTTTTTTCATTGTGAAAATGGAAATACAAATGCATCAGGAATGAAACATAGTACCTCCTCATATATTCAAGGTCAAGATGGTTCTTGAAAAATAAGTATCTGATAATTTGGCCTCTTGTATTGAGAATGGCCCCATTCTCCTATTTTTAAAGAAAGATGGCTTGGTTTCTATTTCATTTCCTAAAGAGCATAAAATATACTAAAAGGGATGTAATTGATTAGAATAAATCAGCTCACTCACAAAAGACTCCCAGATAATTGTTTCAGGTTGCCAAGCATAGTCAGCACATTATTTAAAAGGGGAAAATAATCAGGATAATCTGAGAAGAGAATTCAAAAATGACAGCTACATTTGCTGAGAGATTTATGTGAGACACATACATTTTTTCCAGTGTGTTTCTTGATCATCAACAAACAGTTAAACCTTGGGTTGCGAGTAATTTGTTCTGTGAGTGTTCTGTAAGATGAGTAAATATTTCTAATAAATTAAAAATGTTTTTTAATGTTTATTCATTTTTGAGAGACAGACAGACCGTGAGCAGAGGAGGAGCAGAGAAAGAGGGAGACACAGAACCCAAAGCAGGCTCCAGGCTCTGAGCTGTCAGCAGAGAGCCGGACGCAGGGCTTGAATTCACTGACTGCAAGATCATTACTTGAGCTGAAGTCAGACACTAACTGACTGAGCCACCCAGGCACCCCTTAATAAATTTTAACTTGATAAACGAGTAATATCTTGCAATATGAATAGTACGTGAGGCTGAATGTCACATGATCCCAACTGAGCCAATGGTTTTTGAAATTCACTTTGATATACAAGTGCTTTGGAATACAAGCATGGTTCTAGAATGAATTATGCCCACAAACTCAGGTTTTATTATAAGATATATTGTACATTTTAATGCACAGAACAACAGACGGAAAGACACTTTCTCAGAGAATGACCAAAAGGCATTTTCTAAAGGTTCATATCACTCTGAAGTAGGAGGACAGGAGCCCAATGCCTTGTGGCCTTCATTAGCTTGACCCCTCCTTTTCTTTGGCTGTAGTGGCCTTAGTGGGATCTGTCCCTTCTAAAGGTTCTGCTGGGAAGCTTCAAGTTTTAAGAAAGCCTTTTAGACATTTCCAAGACTAAACATATAGCAATCTCCTCAAAAGAGTACCAGTTCCTAGTTTTGCTACAGAAGCATTCCAGTTTGTTGCTTTCCCCCAGGTTTGACTTGGTAGCACCATCTTTGTCTCCTTCCTCTCTTTTTCTTATTTCTTTTTTAAATTTTTTATGTTTTATTGTTTTATTTTATTTTTAAATGTTTTTTACTTATTTTTGAGAGACAGAGAGAGACAGTGCAAGCAGGGGAGGGTCAGTGAGAAAGGGAAAGGCAGAATCTGAAGCAGACTCCAGGCTCTGAGCTAGCTGTCAGCACAGAGCCCAACGCAGGGCTCGAACCCACAAACCTGAGTCGAAGCCAGACACTTAACCGACTGAGCCACCCAAAACCCAGACGCCCCTTATTTTATATTTAAGAGAGAGAGAGAGAGACAGAGAGAGAGACAGAGAGAGAGAGAGCACAAACAAGGGAGAGGCAGAGAGATGGACACAGAATCTGAAGCAGGCTCCAGGCTCCAAGCTGTCAGCACAGACCTGATGCAGGGCTCAAACCCACAAGCAGTAAGATCATGACCTAAGCTGAAGTTGAACAGTTAACTAACTGAGTCACCCAGACACCCCTCTTTTTCGCAGTTCTAATTCCATTTCTCTCCTGAATGACTTTCTTTAATTCACCTTTTCTTCTCCAATCAGTCACCGCTATTAGCCTCAGCCATCAGCACATGATTTTTTAACATTTTTCAAACATTTCTTCATTTGTATCAATTGCCAAATATTTATTCATTGTTTATTATATGCCAGATACTCTTTTTGCTGTTGAGGGAAGAGCAAAGAATAAGATAGACAAGATTCCTGCTGTCACAGGATTGTACTAGAAGTCAGATTGTGGTAGAAGAAGGACATGAGATGATGCCAGATTCTGATACATGCCTTCAGGAAACAGGATAGAGAGCACTTGATGGGAGAGATGGTGGAGCTACATTGTAGAGATGGATTAAGAAAGTCTTCAAGGACAGGAGTTTAGAGCTGAGACGTGAAGAGAATGGGAAGCAAGAAACCATTAGGCTGGATGAGATTTGAGGTAAGGGATTTGTCCTTCTGCTTCTCTCTAATTGCTGTAACCTCAGGCTGCCTGAAGAGTCCCACCTCCCCCCACTCTTTGTGACTAATGGTGACAGCTCTGCCACCACCGCTACTACCTCCAGATTCCTGACCTATCTCTTGTGGTTTCCCCACTCTGCATCCATACCTTTAAAGTGAGTCACTTTGTAACTAAAATCTCCTCAAATTATCCTAATTTGAGCATACCATCTGTTACCTGCTGGCTTCCTGACTGATACAGAAATTTGTACTAAAATGACCTCAGGAAAGAGGCTCACAAAATTGGATTCTGGTGTTGTGTTAGTTATATGTTTGAGTAATACAGAGTAGCATCTTGCTTAGGGAGGGAGGAGGTGAGGGACACCGGTGGGACACAGGTAATCTATGGCATCGTGTTACTGAAAGTATCACTAGTGGTGTCAGGAGATGGAATACAGATGGAGGGTAAAACGTGGGGAGATCAAAGATCCGAGTCACTTGTTTGCAGTACCCCTGGTACCTTAAGAATGTACACAATGAGAAGGAAATATAAGAACCATGAATACAAATTAAGAACCTATGTGGAGAAACACAAAGCGACTATGGTAGCTTCAAATAGTTTTCTGTAATAGCAGGACACATATGGCTGAGGTCCAGGCCCTGAATCTGTTTGGAAGGTGTGCAGAGCTGCAGTGGTGTTTGAATACTCAGTCACACCATGTTTCTCATGCTAAGGTGAGATCAGTGACCAAGGAATAGGACCCTCGCCTATAGAATAAGACCATTTAAACTTTTATGGAGAGGGACGAAACCTCACACCTCAAAGTATCCTCTTCCAATGGAGGTAGCCCTCCTCTGCCTAAAAGCCTTTACGTGACACACAAACTAGTGCTGGCAGAAGGTTAGGAAATTGGTACAATCGGTGGTGGAAAATGATAACTCTTGTTTTTAGCGTAAGCCCTGTGATCAACAACAGAGAGAGGAATGAGAGCAGCTGTATTTGATATGACTTAATTAGTGTCCTTTATCCATTATTTCCCCTCTATGTGAAGCACACACAATGTATCAAGCAAACATTTTAGGTTTTGTGTGAGAGTGTGACTGAACTGCCATTCTAATGATGATGAAACTTTATACATCTGCTGTGTGAGGGTCCACGAGTTTTCACCCTTGTGATACAGGACAAATGGGAGCTTAGGTATGATATATGCACACTGTGCTAAGGATCTTCTATTTGACTCTTCAGATCCACTCTCTACCCATCTCTAGTCTCCCCATCACCTTGCAACTCTGACCCGTATGGATTAGATCAGTGACCTCTGTGCAGCCTGACTTCCGGTTGTGTTTGGTCAGTGGGGATCCCAGGCAGGAGACTAGGGGGAGGCAATTGAGGTCGGGATGCTTGTTCTTGCCCTAAGAGAGTGCCATGAGCTGGCTGTATTTACGGTCATTGACTGCTCTCTCTCAAGGTAGATCTCGCGTTTGGCTCTCTCTCCTTCTTGCCTCCAGCAACTCTATTCATCCTCTTGGGCCAAGGAACAGTGACAGTTCTGCTGCTATTTCTAGGCTTATGGTTCTTCTAGTTCCATTGCACTGTAGCCTGTGTTCCACCCATACATTTATAATTAACGCCTTTTCACAATTGTTAATTTAATGTGTCCTCTGTTTTCTGTTATGGCCCTGAGTGATGGAGCTGTGTTACATATTAGATGATGTTGAGACTTAAACTAATGATAAGACTAATGAACTGGGAGTTCTGTTTGTTTCCAGGTAACATTTTTTTGACTCCTAATAGCTTCATCTTCTCTCTTAATAGGGTACCCCTGACAGCAAACAGTGTCTTGGAAATCCCTGCAATTAAATCGTACAATTCAATTATTTATCTTGCAGGAGATAAAAGGGCCTTTCCAATTAGAAAGAGATGGAAGTTAAGAAAGGCAGAGGATAATAAAGACAACAGGTAATGGCAGAGATATAGGAATTGAAGTTGGCCTTGCAAAAGTAATACTCTAGACAGGGCCGTAGAATGGTGAAGTCAAGTATTAGATATTGAGAATGATTGTGGTAGGCTGTCACTTCCTAAGGAAAAGAAGTGGGAATAAGGTGATAGTCTATGTATTTATTGTATGTGTTTATTTTGTGATAACTCACTGTATACTTTTTTTATACAGTTGTATATTTATGTTTTAGTTCAATAATAGGTTAGTAAAAGGAACTCAGAGGTTATTTGAAATGTCATTCACTAAAGTAAAGAAACAAACAGCTTGGCCAGAAGAAAGATAAGTGGATCTAATTATCTGATTCCAGAGATTTTTTCCCCCTCTTATGCTGCAGGTGATATTAAACAATTATACTATTTAAGTAACAGAGAATAGTAAAAGAGGTCTTTATTGGGTAGTCCATCCTGGAAGGAGGGAAGCTCAGAGCATGTTGAGGGAGTCAATTATTAGATGGTGGTTAAGGACACAGAGTTTAGAGCCAACTTTCCTTCATTGCATCACTCACTATCTGTGTGAATTTAGGCAAACTACTTAGTCTTTGACAGCATCTTAATATGAACCCCCCCCTTAAAAAACTATCAAGTAGGTAATTTTGTCTCTATTTCACAAAAGAGAAAATTTAGGCTAAGGCAGCTAGATAAAGACTAATTAGTTTGCATCGCAAATTGTGTTGACACAGTTGAGATTCCATTCCAGTCCAATTTGAATTCGAAATGTGACCTTTGCATATTGTCATACCAGGTACAGCTCGGATATTACCTCCTATGATATGCTTTCCCAAAGCTAACCCTGTAAGTGCCATGCAAATTTCTGTCATAGTACTTGTCATGCTGTTTTGTTATTTATCTGTGACGGACGCCATAGATATCAACATCCCTTGTTGAGCCCCAATAATCCAGGAGGTATTTCAGAACAGAGACCTTTTATATCTCCATCCTCAGTGTCCAGCAGTGTGCCTGAACAAAATAATCAGAAAAGAGGGGAAAATGAGTATATTTGGATGAATTATCAGACATTTAGGAATCAAAACATATATTCTGTGAATCTAAAACATACAACTCTTATTATTCTTCTGTGTTTCTAATGGTTCTATGAACTACTCCCGGATGTGAAAATATTTTTGTTTCTGGCAAGAATTTGAACATAGGATATCTTCTGTTTCAGACTGATGACTATTAACCAAAACAGTTGGTCAAAATTATCACAAATGCCCAGCAAATCCCAGGAATGAAATAGTCTATGGAGAGCTCTATGGTACACTTCTATGTTTTAAAATGATAATCTTCAGGACACCTGGATGGCTCAGTCAGTTAAGCATCCAGCTCTGAGCTGGCCTCGCAGAGTCTGCTTTGGATTCTCTGTCTCCCTCTCTCGCTGCTCCTCCCCCCAATGCTATCTCTCAAAAATAAATAAACATTTAAAAAAAGTTACTCTTCAAAGCATGGTGAGAAGACAAAATGTATATTTTTAGGGGATTGCAGAAAGGAGTATGGCTTCTAATCTAGTCTGTTTATGAAGTAATCAAAGTTATCTTTTTGATGTCAGTGTGTTAGAATTGCAAAGTGTTGCAAATATGAGGAAAAGGGTTTGTATATTCAAGAGAAATGAAGGGGCTGGTTCTGGAATTCCAAACAGTCCTGCGTTTTCAGTGGTTCCTAACCAATGCACCCACTTTGTTTTTGAATCTGTAATTTGGTTTCTTTATATCAAACTCTAATTTCCAGAATGATGAAAAAACCTTGATGCTTTCTCTCAGCTCTCACCACTAGGATACAGAGCTCGCCTCCAAGTGGTCTGTAACCGCACACTCATTTAGTAATTCAGTGGTCATTCAAACTATCCTGAAAGTTGAAAGAATTCAGCAATTCTAGCCTAACATAATACTTTCTCCATTTAGAGTTATATAGGATAAATCATTTAAAGTTTTGTTTGGGCCCTCCACCAGAACTGTAGATACTAGAAAAGTGTAATGACAGGCTCACTGATGCAAACATGTCGAAGTCACATTGTTAGTCTAAAATCACTTTTAAGTAATCAGTCAGTAACTCAAATGAATTTTAAATGTTGTAAACATGAATAAGTCAACAAATTGTTAGGGGAATTGATTACCACTTACTAAACTTGTGCTATATAATAGAGTAAAATAAAAATCATTCTAAGGAAAGTACTCCAATTTTATCACCTGTAGGGTCTTTGCTCTAAGTTAATTAATAGTTACAAACCCCAGAGATAAAATGAAAGAACTCAAAGGTTTTTACTTAAATGGCTGATTTGTCCTGAAATTTTTCTGTTCTTTCTGAATATATGTTTTCCTGTTGCTAAGAGATTGGATCCATAAATAAAGATTGTGTTAAGTCAACTGAATATATTTATATAAGATATTTTTAAAATACCTAAGTGTTTTAACCACTTACTTGATGGTGTGGAGGTGTGTGTTCGGAATCTATAATGCCAGTAATGGTGGCATGATAATTATAAGAATCAAAACAGAACAAAATAAGAATCAATCAGCTCCATTTGGTGGTGATCTCACTGAAAAAAACACTTCTAAGAAGATCTTTATTAATCAAGCAAAAATCATTTCAAGAAAACAAAATTAAATAAAAGATTTTGAGATCACCTTAGTTATTATCATAAAATTCCATAAATCCCAAACCTTCTCTTTTAAAAACACAGAGGCGTCAGTCTTGGTTCAAGCTGGAATATGCTGTTAATATTTAATATCTAACACCAATACAAGACATGGGGAACAGGAAATTCATAACTTTCAGTTTAATTAACTAGGAGTTGCTGGAATCACTACTTTAATTAAGAAATCCAGATGGTTCCAGATTTCAGGCACCTTGAGAGGTATCATCTTGGGTAAGTTTCCTCTTTTAAAACCATCACAGATGTTCTGTAACAGAGAAAAATACTCGTGGAACATAACCAGTGACTAATGGGAGGTTCACTTTTTGAGAGGTCATTCTCTTAAGCTGCAGAGCCCAGAACTTAATATTAATATTAAGTTCCAGAGCACAGCCTAAATACTATTATCTGGCATATGTTTTCATTATTCAGGAACAATGATTTCTGGTCACCCAAACATCTCAGCTTGTTGCTCTTTTTTTCAAGTGCACTGAAACACTACCGTCTTACTCTCTTGAAACAGTAACAGTATCCTCACAAGGACAGTGATGTATTTCCTCCTCACAATGTTTTGGAATGTGAAATTTGTTGATTCTATTTCTCCAGGATTTATGTTGGATACTAAAAGAAAACAAAAATGGAATCAGTCTTTCAGAATGAAACCTGCAGACCCTAACATAAACCGATGTCTCCAACCTACAAAAAAAGTTGTAAAACACCCAGAGGGAAGCCCCCCCACCCCACCCCCGACCAAACTGATCTCTAGCTTTCTAACTACTGGTTTACTGTTGTCATTGTTGTTTTGATAGTTTTGTTTTGTCTTTGCTGAAACCATCAGTGGTAATGCTCTGAGTGTAAGATGTGTCCCCAACTTATCATGAAAACACTACTTCAAAAACCCAACTCTCACCTTTGTTTTTACTCCATCTAATTTTGAGCTTCTGACTTTCTTGGGTTTGTCTTCTCTTTTGCCTCAACATTTATCCCTTAGACATGACAGCAGACCTGTTTCCCTGGGTTTCTCCCCTGTGCTCCCAAGGACATAGTGTGCACTTCTCAGTGTTTCTGTCTGCCAGCTGCATCCCCTTACACCTGAGACCCCACCCCGGCATTGGCCAAAGCAGCCTGCACCTTTTCATGGGGGGAAGCGTGGTGGACAGGCAGGCTCAGACCTCAGAGGGGTGCTGACGACTTTTCCTCTTCTTGTCACCTGAGTATTCTTCGTGATGATGTTCCTCCATCACAAAGGATGAATTGAACAGTCTGTTTTCCTGATCTAACCTCTTACACATTCAAATTACAGGAGCTCATTTGGATGTGTTTTCTAAATAGTGTCCTTTATAGGTTTAAAAACTTAATTTGATTTTCAAGATCAAGCTCCTTATAAAAACACTTACATAGATCAGGTTATTTGAAATGATTTAAGGAGATATGAAAATATTAACAAGGAAAATGGCATCCGGTGATAATGGACACCAGACTGTGCACAGTGGTAGTTGAACACAACACAGTAGGATAAGGAACGGAAGGATGGATTTATTATGCTCTAGGGCATCAGGTACCAGTCCTTCTGCTGCTGCCAAATGGCTCTAGAATCTTGAACAAATTATTGTATCATCTTCGAACATCAATTTGTATCAGTTTTAAAATGAGGAATTAAACTAAGCTATTTCTAAGTCTTTCTTTTTAGTTTTAACATTCAGTTTAGTTTTAACTTTCAGTTTAGTTTTAACATTCTATAATTCTCAGAAACACTGTCTTGTAGTCATAAATATATATTCGTGTGATCCTCATGATAATGTGAACTAATTGCATCAAGTTCTAATACAGCAAGAAGTACCTTTTGTTAGCTAAAGTTAGACAAATGAGGTTGGTTTCTGAAACTACAGAGGAACAACCATAGGAAATAAGCAGTACACATTCATTGGCAAATTTATTGATACTTTAATATGTTTACATACTAAAAATATAAAAAAAAATAATCCAGAGCATGATGTATTAGAAAATATGTAACATTAGCTTCAGAGACTCCAGTCCAACCTGTGTCCTTTTCTTTATTCCTGCCTGTTCATTCCATGTCCTTGAAGTAACCAGGTCTCTGATACACCTATGAATTTTTAGCCAATTAAACTCTAGATGCAGAAAAAGACATGATAAAATCATACATCATTATTCAATTAGTCACATATTCAAACATTAGATACCAGCTTAATGTAGTCCTCCTTTAAAAGGCTTTTGAATTGTAAGGGTTTCAAATATAACCTATGATCCAGGAATTCTACTCCTCCTTATATACTGTGAAGAAAGAAGTATCTTATGTAATAGAATTCACATACGAAAATCTTCAGGGAGCTATTGGAACAGCTGGAAATCAGAAACAACTTTGTGGGAAGCAATGAACAGATGAAATGATAGTTGCAGTATAGTCACACAATGGAATACTAAGCAGAGGTGAAATGTGGCACATGTCAGTACAGGTGACTCACAAGAGGCTTCTGGTTGACTCAGTTGGTAGCACATGCGACTCTTGATCTGGGGGTCATGAGTTTGAGTCTTTGAGCCCCATGTTGGGTGTAAAGATTGTGTGTGCATGTGTGTGTGTGTGTGTGTGTGTGTGTGTGTGTGTGTGTGATTTCCATGGTTTTTAATTATGTGTGTTAGATTATAGACTATGTGTGTGTGTGTACATATATGTGTATAGTCATAAATATATATACACACACATATATATAAATACACACACACACACACACACACACACACACACATATATATATATAGAGAGAGAGAGAGAGAGAGAAACAGAGAGAGATGATGATACATAGATAGATAAGGGAAGGACGGATGGATGGGTAGATAGATAGATAGAAGTAAAACAATGATGAAATGCATAAAGTAAGTGTTTCCTCTGGAGAAAGGACAAGGGATTGGAAGCCAGCACAGTTCTGGTAGGTACACATTCTCCAATTAGTTTCTTTTTTTATGGTGGATCATGAACCCATGGTGGTTTATAATTACATTTTCTTGTTTTTTATATGTCTGAAATGGTCTCTCTCTCTCTCTCTCTATATATATATATATGTGTGTGTGTGTGTGTGTGTGTGTGTGTGTGTATAATTATCCAAGATTATTAAAAAATATATTTTAAGCAACTCCCATGAAGAAACTGAGGTAAGGAAGGTGCTTCTGAATTCACATGTAGTTTGACATAAAGATCGTTGCTTTTGAATGCCGGGCCAGCTCTGTCAGTGTTTTGCACGGTATTGGGTATATGATGGGTCAAGTAAACATTTATATATGAACACAAAACCTCACAAATAATCTTCTCAATTAAAAAACCTACTTTAAGGTTGATATTAAGCAAATGTACTGCTTCTATTCTTTAAAATGTATTAACTGATGTTTTTCTTATAAAAAATATAGCACTTTTAGTTGAAAAAATATAAGATGGCAATAGAGACATCATTGATGTAAACTTCCTAGTCTTCAACATTACTGAATAGCATTAAAATATATTATTACATATTGATTTTTTCAGGCTTTCCTCCCATATCATCAATTGTATGGATAATGTTTCTTACTGATAGTCAGTAAGATTTTAATTCATACAGAATGATAATTATATTGTATCCTGAGTTTGTATTTTTTTACTGAACTTCAGAACTTACCTAGTTCTGTGCCTTGGATTTAGTATCACTATATTTAATCAGTGAATTTCTATATCCTTACTGATGTACCTCTATATTCTCAAAGTATGGAATGACTAGAACATGTAGTACAATTCTGTACTAAAAGTACTTTTTAGTAAATACTTATGGATTTATTATAAATTTTGTGTTTTTATGCTCTAATCAAATTCGATCTAATGCAATCTAAATCACATAATATTTTTTTAAATGCAATTTGTGTTAGGATGAAAGAAAACTGGAATTTAAATTATAAGTGTAACTTTCATAACATATCAAAAGGAAAAGTTCAGATCTTATTAGAGAGAAACAATTCAAACTTTAAATCATAGGCAGCAGGAATGAAACATGAATAGGTTAAGGCATTTCTTTATCTTGCAATGATAAAAAACAAATATCTTTGGAATGAGATACAAAGAAAGGCTTTCCTTGTTACACCATTCTATTTTCCTTTCCCTTGTTTTCTAGGCATGATCCCAAGAATCACAAAATGAATTTCAACAGACCTAAAAACAGTATTAGCTGGTCAAATAATGCTTAAAGGAAACTTGCTTTGGAAACGAATCTTATAGAAAAAGGGTTTGAGGTTTTCAATGAACCTAAGGTCAGTTTGAACATATAATGGCATCATGTGATTGCTTATAAATGGCCAGAATTGTCCTCAACTGCATTCAGAATGCTAGACTATTGCATTAATTAAAAGTGTCTGTTCAGTGGCAGGGGTAATGTATTAAGAGAAAGCTGGAAAACTAGACTAGATTCCCAAATCCAGAGGACGCTGTTTATGACAATGAGGCAATTCAGTCATTATAAAAGGGATGACACATAGAAAATAAGTAAAACATAAAAAGTTTGTGATGTCTAGCTTAGAAAAGACTTGAGGTAATTATACCAGCTATTTGCTAATATTTAAATGACTGCCAGTGTATTTATCCAATCTTGCTTCACCAACAAGTACCTCAAAATTTGGGTGAAAGTAATAGCTTACAGCACACAGTATATATGGTAAATTCCATTTTTGCTCCAATTCTTCATTCCTCAATATAGAACACTCTTTGTCATGTGATCTAACAATTTCTGTCACCAGAGGCAGACTCTATTTCACTAATCCGTTAATTTTTACCTTGTTTGGACAATGGAATTGGAGTAACTATGACAGTGGGCCGGTTGAGAGCTGGACCTTAAGTGGCAACGCCTGCTTCTGTTCATTACTCTTGCTCTACCATTGCTATGAGAAGTTGCCCACTCATCCAAGAAACATGGAACCTAGGGGTTCTAGATCCAACCTGAGAACTTGGAGCCAAATGCAGTGGTTCAGGATACTGTCCAAGTTGATCGACTCTAACAGCTTTTAGATTACTGTTTATCTTTAATAAAGTTTTCTGAACTGTTCCTTTTGCTTGGTCTACATAGTCATTTTGACTAATACAATGGTCACATACTGCCTAGTAATGGGTTATTTAGGTATTATCATTTTAAATAATGGGCAATTGATTTTATAATTGCATTCTCAGCATATTTATTATAGAGCATTTATAAAGACACAGCCAAAACCTTCCTTTGAGCGACACCATATTTTGATTCCTTTGTGTGTCCTGTGCTTATTATATTGTTGTTAATTGGCTAATATCAAAAACTATTATAGAGCAATGTTGATTCAAATTTAGAGTTAGATTGATATAGATGCTTAGATTCAGAACTTTACTTACCTATTTTTGTTGTTTTTTATGTTGATTGACAGTACCTTGCCTAATTGGAACCAACTTGAACTAAATCCTGATAAAACAGAGTTCAGTGTTTCCGATTAGATCATCACTTCCATTTACGGACGTTTTGGCTCTCTATACAACAATCCATTGTAAAAATGTCAACATATTTTCAGAGATTAACAACAGTAACAAAAAGTATGCACCCATTTTCAACATGTCTTTTTCTGGCCATGTTGATATTTAGTTATGTATGTGAAATACGTTCATATTAATAAGGCTGTCCTCATGCTATTTATTTCAATGAGCTAAGCTTTCACTGTCATCATAAATGATTTCTTATAAGATTAACAATTTAATGATAATATTTTTATGTAAATCAATATACTAAATGCTTAGGAAAAATTATGTGATTTGATCATCATGAAACTGATAAGAAAAACAATAATGTTAATCTTTTTATGAGTAGGAGAAAAAGTTTAGAGAAATTAGTAACTTATCCCAGGTATTACAAACTACAGGTGTTGACCAGTTAGTATTTTAGTAGCAGTTATCACCTGTTTCCCAACCAGTGTTGTCCTTTCTCTACTCATAATACAAGCTTTGGCAGTTTATTTATATTTTAATGACTTTTTTTTTTTGAGAGGCAGAGAGAGGCAGCACAAGCGGGGGAGAATCAAAGAGAGAGGGAGATACAGAATCTGAAGCAGGCTCCAGGCTCTGAGCTAGCTGTCATCACAGAGCCCGACACGGGACTCGAACCCACAAACCATGAGATCATGACCTGAGATGAAGCTGGACACTGAACAGACTAAGCCACCCAGGCATCCCACCAGCTTTGGCAGTTTCGAACAACATAGGGAAAGAGCATTTGTGAATGCCATCCCCTGGAGCGGTTCCTAAGGATCTCCTTCACATAGTATATAAACTATATGGTGCCCTCTTGGCAATTTCCACCAGATAATATTCTTATCTATTTAGAAGTGACATTAATTCAATTAATGTATTTCTAACTCATTAACGCATAAAAAGTATTTATATTAGAACAGGATAAATAATATTAGGAACTATGACCCTACTATTATGTTTATCTTCTTTCTATGCTGTAATGCTGTATTTGAATAAGAAGGAAACACTAGGCATTCTTAGTTGGTGGTTTCTAACCCACAACATAAAGAAGAAAGACCCTCTAGTGCCCGAACAAAGAAAACTCTTGTGGACATGATTGTTTAGAGTCTTTCATATGTAATTCCCAACAAGTTTAATGTCTGTAATTTTTCACCAGAAGAAAAAAGAGAGAAAAATAAAGAAAAAAGAAAAGAAAAATGGTCACAATAGGAAGGTGTAAACTTTTATTGAACTGACCCCCTTCCTGCAAGCTGATCTAAGGCAGAAACATATATGGGATTCACAGGAAAATAGTACTTAGATCCACTTTGTGGGATACCCAAGGAAAGGCAAGAGCCAGGAAGAAGGCAATTTCCTAATCCCAAAGTAGAAAGCACAGTGGTGATCTTAGGGATATTTATAGAAAGAAAAGAAGAATCATCACATAAAACCCTGTTCCTTCATGACAAATAAAGATATCACATGGAACTGCATTTTTTTCTCTAACAACTTTCTTTTTTAAAAGAAAGAAGTAGTTAGAAGAATGCTTGGAGATATGTCTTTTTGGCGTCCTAAAATCTAAATTTTATTTGCTGACCAGACCTTCCAAGGCTTTTCCTCATGATCTACACAATCACACAACACCTATTCAAGGAGGACATGAAGACAGCACTCAGTCAGCACGAGTGAGGTGGTGGCCCTGCAGACTGGTGACCGACAGAACACGAGATCTTGGCTCGAGACATCGAAGTGGATAAGACAGATGGAGGTTCATGCCCCAAGGTGTGGCTAGTAATAAATAAATAACCAGCCATTTTGTTAGAATAGGGAGAAGTGTGTGAACACTGCACACCTAGATCTTAAGACTGTCAAGTCTTAGAAATTTTGAAAATATTGTAAAGGCTGTAGTTAACATGGATTTTGCAATCTGACTTCAATAGTTTGGAATAAGACTAAAACAACTGGGGGTCCAGGCCTGTAAAGTCACCAAAAGACTGGGGAAAAAAGGGATAAATAACAAAGTTGTGACCTCTGATGCTCCGTGGTACCTTGAGGGTCAATGGCTTTGATGGAGGCTGGAGAAGCAGAGCTCTGCCCAGATAGACCATGACATCTAGAAGTTTTATTTAAACATACCTTCAAATGCCTTCCTCTCCTACACTATATCTTGGACTTTTTTTTCTTTCTCTATTGCAGCGAAAGTAAATACTACAGTAAAAGTCCACATGATCATTCCCCAAATGATAAGAACAAAGAAACCTATTTCCATTTTACAGTGTTTTCTAAGCACTTGCAGTCTCCGAGGGCAAAGCATACCAGCCAACAAAAAGCGCCACTCTTTATTTATGGCATTTTGCTATTGAGATGTTAAGAGCCTTGTTTCCTTTTTCCTCCATACTCCCCTGTATTGTCTCAGTCCATCAATTTGTTCTTGGTCTTTTGAATCTCAATTCTAATTTAACTCGAATAGCCATAGAGTACTTGTTTTACTTTTCTTTCTCTACTAGTCTATTACCTGTCCACATGATGGTTTTAAATGCAAAGAGCTGGACCAGGGGAACAGATGTCCTTTCCGAAGCCAGCAATTTGAACTTCAAGAGAAGTCTCTCATTGGAGTACAAGGTCATTCATAAAAGGTCTCCCACCTTCTATGTTTGCCCAAAATAAAGGAAACAGGACAGGAATAGTAAACTTATAAGATATATTAAAGTTACTATCAAATCCTGCAAAAAATGCTTAACTGTATGAAACAGACACTTAAGAAGTTGCAGGTTAATCTTAAAAAAGGTTAAAGCCCATTGGGCACCCAAATGCATTCTCAGAATATAACCTTCATGTTGCCCCTAGGATAAATGCTGACCCTCATACACATGATCAAAGCCGCCTCTTAAAAATGCAGAAAGATAAATAGAAAGAAAAACACACACACATACACAAAAGTTACGTTCTTAACTTAATCTTATTTTCAGGTGTGTTCCCTCATGATTTTCCTGAGAACATTTTAGAACATCCTCCCCAGACTTACTAATGACCTGTTAATGAACTGACACAGACTGTACTTATGTAAATTATGGAGTTGCTGAACCTGGACTTGAAGTTTGGTACATTTCAAGGATATGAAATCAATCATTCTAATATTAATAACTGTCACCCATCTGCCCTTCACATCCATGCTATTTCATAGTCTCTCTTTGGTGAGTCTCAGAGGTGACTTTGGAAGCCTGGACATTTCTAGACTCGATTAAACCATTTTCTTTCTGCACTGGTTTCTGAGCTCAGACAATTTTTCTCTAGGGCAGGTATTCATGGTGAAAAATACCCAAGGTATACAGATCATTGTGGTTAGTGAAGCTGAGGCTGGATGGGAAGGGAAGGAGGGACTGCTCCTGAATCGGCTAGACCTTCTGAAAATAAAGATGATAGCAGTGCAACCTACCAGAGAGAAGACATGAGTTAAAGAATTTGAAGGGTAGAATCCTACAAGGAGGGCCTACTGTTCCAGATGTCAGCTCAAACTAGTCAACCACTCAACAAATATTCATTGAGCACCCACAACTGATGTGCCCAAGTCATGGGGCAAATTGTATGTCAATCTTCTCTGTCCCCTATTCTGGAGAAAGTCCAAAAGGTGAAAATTAGTCTCTTCTTAAATGTCCCTTTGGAAAATATAAACCAATTTTAAAATTAATGTGATATGCAAAGTCAAAAATATTTTTTCTGTCCTGCATTAATCATGCCATTGTAATAATAATTAATAAACTAAGACTAGAAATAATGTAAAGTATGACTACTTTGCTAAAAGATTAAAAAATTAGGCTCTCTGACCAGGAAGGAAACATATTATTTTCCTTAAGTGGTGTCTAAAAAAATGTACCAGAGAGCCTCAATTAGCTGGAATAAACCCAAAATCTAGGTTATATCACAATTCTGCATTGTTCAGGCTGTCTGATACATCCATAACCCGTCATATGACGGCCTATCAAGGCATTCCAGAACTTGTTAAAACCTGCCTTAGCCATCTCAAGCCTTCAATCCCTCACAGACCTTTTTGCCTCCTTCCTTCTCTCTCTCTCCCTCTCTCTCCCTCTATCTTTACCTCCCCCTTCTCTTTTTCTGTCTCTCTCACCCTCTCTCTCTCTCTTCCTGTCTCCTCTTCTTCCTGCCCTTTCAGAATTTCATGTGGATCATATTTTTAATTGATTTTAGACTGGACAATAGAAGGGCTGATAAATAGAGATTAGGAGATGAAGTAAAAATGAGGCAGTGGAACCTACCAAGAAAGTAATACCTTTAAAAAGTTTCTCCACCAATCAACAGTGGGGCCACTCCCTGCAGTCCCAGGTCTAACCTACCTCTGCCCATCCCTCTGGGTTTAGTTCCCCAGTCTTTAAAACCAGGCTTCTTGATCACTCCTAGAGTTTACACTCACTGGTTATCTCTACCTATAATCTCATCCTCCTTAGAACACTTTGAAGTAAGGGACCGTTTAGGATTTTTTATAGGTAACTTACTCATTTGAGGACAGCCTGTTTGCCTGTGAAAGCGAAGAATGTTGCTGGTGCCCAGAGCGCACAGTAGTTTCCAGAAGACCAGGGGAGATGTGGTGTGACACGTCACACATCGACCAAAGCCAGTGGAGGGCCAACACTTACAGGCCTTCCAGGCTTTGCTACCTTGATTTTCTCCCCATAAATAACCACGTTGAAAAGTCAGAAGCCACAAACCATGAAGGAAGGTGAGGTTTCTATGTGAAAGATGGGAGTCAAAGTAAGAGGCAATTGACTGATAAAAGCTCAGGAAAGAAGACAAAGATGATGTTCCACTTTTTAAATTTTTTAAAAAAATGTTTATTCATTTTTGAGAGAAAGACAGAGACAGAGCACGAGCAGGGGAAGGGCAGAAAGGGAGAGACACACACAAAATCCCAAGCAGGCTCTAGGCTCTGAGCACAGACCCTAATGAGGTGCTCAAACTCACAAACTGCGAGATCATGACTTACACTGAGTCAGTGCTTAACTGACTGAGCCACCCAGGCTCCCAGAAAAGTGATGTTCCTTAATTATGAAAGTGTTGATTCTAGCATCCAAAATATAGGCGCACCTCATAGATATCGCCAGTTCAGTTCCAGACCACCATGATAAAGCAAACAAGGTTAATCAGATGAAAATTTTGGTTTCCCAGTGCACATAAGAGTTATGTTTACACCATACTGTAGTCTATTAACTGTGCAATAGCATTATGTCTAAAAAAAAAGAAAAGCAACATATACAACTTCGTTAAAAATACTTTACTGCTTAAAAATGCTAATTGCCATTTGAGTTTTCAGTGAGTCCTAATCTTTTTGCTGGTGGATGGTCTGGCCCCCGATCCTGATGGCTGCTGACTGAGTGGTGGGTGCTGAAGGCTGGGATGGCTGTGGCAGTTTTTTATAAGACAACAGTGACATTTGTCACATCGATTCACTCTTCCTCTCAAAAACAATTTCTCTATAGTATGTGACGCTGTAGCATTTTACCCACTGTCGAACTTCTTGGAGCCAATCCTGTCAAACCCTGCCACAGCTTTATCACCTAAGTTTATGTAATATTCTAAGCCTTTGTTATTTCAGCAATCTTCCCCACACCCTCACCAGGAGTAGTTTGCATCTGAAGAAACCACTTTCTTTGCTAATCTGCAGGAAGCAATGCCTCGTCCTTTCAAGTTTTATCATGAGGGTATAGGAGGTCAGCCCCACCTCAGCCTTCACTTCTCATGAGTGCTACTTCCGCCATATCTGCAATCAGACCACACACACATTCATCATTAAGTTCTCCATCTTACATGGTGCAACTCCCGGGTCCCCCCTGATTAATTAGGACAGTGACATCAAAGATCACTGACCACAGGTCACCATAACAAATATAATAATAATGAAAAATGTTGAAGTATTGTGAGAATAACCGAAACGTGACACAGAATGATAAGCTGAGCAAACATTGTAGGAAAAATGGCACTGACAGGCTTGCCACACCTTCCATTTTAAAGAAAAAACAAATAGCCACAGAGGGTGATAAAGTGAAGCACACTAAAAGAAGCTATGTGTGTATGTGTTTGAATGCTTGCTCTATCATTTACTAGCTGTAGGACTCTGGACAAATCACTTTTTATGCCTCAATTTCCTAATCTGTGAAATGGGATTAACAGGGTTGAGTTTATTCCTGTGTTTTAAAGATTAAATAATTTTAAAAAATGCCTGAAACGTCAGCATATAGTCAGGTCTACATCAATGCTATCAATTTTTTTTTCCCATATGAAGCCATTAAACATGAAAATGCATTGAAAGGCTCTGAGTGTATCATTTTATTTCAGCTCAATAAAATAGTTTATGCTCACAATAAAGGCCTGGGTACAAGGAGCATATTGAACAATGGTCTGTACCCCTTGCTTAATATATTGGACAGATGTGATTACTTTAGAAACTGTTTTAGAAATACCTTCTCAAACTAGAAGCACAAAGAAAGCTTTCATCATTCATGAGATATACTGACTTCTGTTACAAAAAACAGAAAACATACAAAGCATAACTCACTACCTAAGGTTGCTATAATTAGCAGTGCTACAGATGAGATAGAGGAGGAAATATTATAACTGTGAAATGAATATTCACTGAAGCCATGTGCTTATATTTTTGACCAGATATGTTGGGGAAAGTGTAAGGAACAATGAGCCTCAGTGAGTGTGAGCATACGTGCAGACTCCCTGTTTTTGATGTCTTCAAGCACTTATTGGAAATCAATTAAACAAGTGTATGGCAACTACTATGAACTAGACTCTGTGTGGGGTTTAGAGGTGCAAAGATCAATAATACCTATATTCTACATTTAAGGAACTGTCAAACTGGTAGGAAACAAAAGACAAAAAAAAAGTTATGAAACAATGTAATAATTGCAAGATGAGATTTATACTAAACACTGCCGTGAAGCAAAGAGTAAATAATTCTTTCCATGGACGCAGGTAAACTTTGATAAGAACATGTACTGGATTGAATAGTTCCCCTCCAAAGTCATGTCTACCCAGAACCTTACAGCAGATGTAAGTTAAGGTTTACTGGATTTGAGTGAGCTCTAAATCTAATCACAGGTGGCCGTATAAGAAGAAACTGAAGGGAGTACCTAGGTGGCTCCATCCCTTCGTCATCTGATTCTTGGTTTCAGCCTCAGATCATGAATTTATGGTCACAAGATAGAGCCCCCGATCGGGCTCAGGGCATAGCTTAGGGCCTGCTTGGGACTCTCTCTCTCTCTCTCTGGGACTCCCTTGTTCATCTTCCCTCTCTCTTTCTCTTTCAAAATAAATTTTTTAAAAGGGAAGAAGAGGAAACTGAAACACAGCAGCACAGAAACACACACAGAAAAGAGGAGAGCATGGGAAGACAGAGGCAGAAATTGGCACCACGCTGCCACAAGCCAAGGGACACAAAAAGTCACCTAAAACTGGGAGAAACAAGGAAGGATTCTCCCCTAGAACCTCGGAGGAGGGGAAGTCCTGCCAAAACCTTGACTTTAGACTTCCAGGGTCTGAAACTATGAGAAATGAACGTCTGTTGTTGTAGGCCACACAGCTGTGATGACTGATTATAGTACCCACAGGTATCTAACACAGAGGGCCTTGAAAGGATTTGAGCTGTGTTTTGTGAACATTATATAGCATTTTGTCGTATGAATAAGGGGAGGCAGGTCATTGAAGGAAGGGAAATAGGATGGGGGAAGCATGGAGGTATCAGCAATGGGGCCCATTAAGTAATGGCAGTGCCTTGGGCAAAGGTCAGACTTGGAGTTTGTGAATGTGGCCCTGCTAGGGGCATCTGTTTCCAGTGGTCTTTACAAGCAGTTAGACTGCACTGAGATTGGCTTCCAAGTGCAAATGGATGACCAATCAAGAGAAAGAACTACCTCCTGTTTTGTCCTACTCTCCACACAGCTTCCTAACATCAACCAAGTTGATTCTCTAATACTGGTATTCTTTGTGGATTTTTTTTTTTTCTGTTTTTGTTTTTTGTTTGAGTTCCCCACAGGAATCCAATACCTGGATCCCTACTCAGAACTTTAATGACTGTGGGGCCTCCCATCAGGATATTCTTTTCTAGTTCCTTTCTTTTCCACTAGATTCTGAGCTAGTACACACATATTCCCATGTGCAATTCAGAGATTGTTAAAGTTCCATTTTCTAGTTCTACATAAATCCTACCAGCTATGTCAAGTCCATACTAAAGGGGTACAAGGAAGGTGAAAAAGAGAGCTGTATATGTCTGGAAACATATGATGGACACCTTGCATTTTGAAACATCAAGTGTCCATCAGTTTCATCCAGGAAGTGGTTTAAACCAAGCTAAATAACACTGAATTCTGTAATCTAGGCAAGCTGAAGACACAGATCTCGTTCAGGGGCTAAGGAAAAGGAAGTGAAAGTCAGCTCCTTTTTCCATTCCCATAATGCCCTGATGCCCTTTCCCTTCTTAGATCTAAGATTTGATGGGGAAAGAAAAAGTAAGCCTCAAGGAATGTTAAAAGCGAGGATATGAATAAAAGTGAGAGTTTAGCATTTGGGTTATGAAATCTATAGAAATGTTCTCTTGATTTATGGTTTGGGAAGATTTGGAGACTTTATACTTTGTAGCATGAGAAAAGATCCAATCCTGAGGAATTCTATACCTTCATGGGGGAAGGTCCTGAGTTTTCCCCACACTGGGGCACTCCACGCTGTGCCTTTGACAGAAGGGTTTTTATGGAAATCACTATGTGGTTAGCTCAGGTAAGCTTATCACCTACTGAGTTCATGATACAGCTTCATGTTCAGGAATACCAGACTCAAAATATTTGGGAAAGGAAACAAGCTTCCAAATGCTGGTTCATATAGTTTTCCTCAAAGTCCTACCTGATATTATTCTGACTTATTTGAAAGCTTGACGGAATTTGGCAAGCTTGTCCTTTCTTCAGGTATGTATATTGAAGAGAGAGAAAGAATTTGGAAGCAAAAGAAATAACAGAATTATTTTTTTTCTCTCCAAGCAAAATACAATGTTTTAATTGAGAATGAAACGATGGGCAGCTGGTAATTATCTTATCATTGGCAAGTTCCAATAGCTACTTAGCCTATTGATATTAGAGAAACTAAAACAAACCAAGTTGAAGGATGCCTTGTCACAAAGTTCCACAAGTTTGATTTGTGTTTACTTTTTATTACTATAATCATACCTGTCAGGAATACATTTTCTCTTATGTACTCCTTGAGGGATGGCAGTTAAAAAGGAACAGCTCATGAACAACTCTATTTGATGACCAATTGCATCTCACTGTTTAATCATCTAGAGCACCCATGATAATTTTAATAATAATTAAGCCTCAAGGTTTGCTCGTCTCAATTAGTTTACTATCATTACAAGTAAATGGAACATAAAATTCGTTATTTCCAACTATATTCCTATTCTCTGGGCCTGTGCTTTATACTTGACCATGTATTTCGAAGTATTAGGCATCAATGGACAGAAGAGCTGGGAGAAGAAGCCAGAAGAGCCATACCAAGGTGCTCACGTTAACCAAGTCAAAGAAAAACTAATTCCAAATATTCTGCTGCATTTTTTTTTTCTGAGACAAGGACCGGGGAGACAGACCTTTATAGTTCATCTTGTTGGGACAGTGCTGTAATCTCTCTCCATTCCCACTAAATCTTGCCATGGCCACCGGCACCAGCCCTTAGTGACAGGCATACTGGGGAAGGGGGTAAGGGTTCGAGATGGTGCGTGGGAGAATGCAGAGGGGGAAAGGTCAACAGTTACAGGAGAAAAGAAGACACAGTGAGAACACAGCAGACGGAGGAACTCAAATGGGAGCTGAGGACAAGCACATCTAGAAATGTTAGACGTTTTGGAAGGGGAAAAGAGAAAAGTACAAAGTAAAAGTAAAATGTAAAAGAGAAAGTAAAATGGACAAAATCTAAGTCTTTTTAAATAAAAATTAAAGTCTGGGGTGATCTCAAAGAAATAGAGAATTCACTAGCATTGGAATTACATATGTATAATTTAAAATAAAGAAGCATGAAAGAAAAATTAGCAAATTCAAAAACTATTGTCTTTGGAAACACATACAACCTTTCATCTCCCTTCTCATTTTCCATATTCTTCAAAATTGTATTCAATGATCAGTAATTCATTTCATAACAGAAGAATATAAAAATTTAAATTTCTTTTGAATTGCACTGTGATACTATAGATTTATTTATTGTTTGCTTATTTTATTTTGAGAGAGAGAGAGAGAGAGTGCATGAGCAGGGATGAGGGGCAGAAGGAGAGAGAATCCCAAGAAGGCTCCACACTCAACTCAGAGCCCAACATGGGGCTCCATCCCACAACCTTGCAATCATGATCTGAGCTGAAATCAAGAGTCAGATGCTCTACCGACTGAGTCACCCAGGCTCCCCTATCAAAATATAACTATCCCATTGTTTTGCAACACAACAAAGTATCTTCATTTGTATAAATCCGCAAAGAAAAACTGTACAAAACATGAATACACATAAGTCTTAGCATTTATAGGACTGTCAGACTCTCTTCACTTTAGCAGGCCAACCTGAAAAGTTCCATAGTTTCTCTCACTCTGGTAAGTAGAATCTAGTTCCTCAATTCAGAGAGGAAATGAAGAATAATGAAAGATCTGGAAACATCCCGGCCACGACTAGCTCCCTGGAGGAGGCAAACTAATGCTACTGAGGAAAAATTAGACCTAGGCTAGACCTAGGCAAACCGAAACTTAACTGGTCTGTGCTATTTCTGTAACAGTATGAGTCCCAGGAAAAATGAAACTTAACCTGCCCCGCTGGTTCTGCTTCGGTACATACACTTGGGGCGCTGTGTGTAGGGTGGGGTCAGCCATGTGGCTAGACATTAGGGCGGGGAGTACTGGATGTTCAAATTGTGGCAGAATCCAAACAGGAAATGCCGAATGTCTGAACTTAGATATTGACCAATGTGAGCGCTATAACAATGGAACGCCCCTGACTTGCTTGGGCCGGCCAATAAAAAGAACGTGAGCCGCCAGCTCCGGGCTCTTTGGCTCTCTCCGTTCCACCAGGTTGGAGTGAGCAGAGGACCCAGGTTCGAACCTGCAATAAACGACCCTGGCTGTTTGGCTTTGACTCTGGACTCTGGTGGTTTATTTCTGGGGGTCTCCCGAGATCTGGGCATTACACTATCTAAGCAAGTAATTCTATTTTCCTGTTCTTGTTTCTCAGGTGTTTTGACATTTAAAGTATCTAAACATCTGTGGATGGGAATTGTGATATTCACATCATCTGAGAATAGGAAGGACAAGAGACAGTGAATGAGTATAGGGCAAGTGGAAGGACACAACCTGAACACCCAAAATAAAAAAAAAAACACACACATGATAAGTGAAGACATATGAGAAATCTTTTAATAAACTAAACACATTAAAAAACCTTAGTGGGAGGCAGAAAGAAATGTGATTTAGGGGTAATATCATTATTGTACAGTTTTTGCTGAGCTAAATCTAATTTTACAACCATATATTATAATAATGTTTAAAAATAATAAAATAGAATAAATAAAAATAAATAGATAAACTAATATAAATGATAAGATATAATAATTATAATCATGATAATAATAATAATAATTATTATTATTATTATTTTGTGAGAACCTGCAGTGAGGCCTATTTGCCTTGAACTTTCACAAATTAAGTTGAACCTCCAAGCCTTGTCCCTCCATCTAGCTGCAAAAATCACCCAAACATCTTTGTGGCCATTCTCAAGAGGTCCACTTGGAGCCTCCTGGATCTGCCCAGGAACCACAATGTATTCTTTTGGTTTCTTGGGTACAAGTGTTGCTCTTGCTCGCTCTCTCACTGATCCAGAAACTGTCTTCCCTGCTCTTTATAACCTGCCTCACTTCGCCTCAGGAGCTTCCCCCATACCTCCCTCCTTCCTGCTAGACTGGTTTTTCTACACAACATCCCGTGCAGACCTGTCCAGACTCTGGAAATCCGTTCTAAACTGTAGTCTCTAAGTTCATTCTTGCTCTACTGTTTAATAATTCTTAGTAAGATCTAAAGGAAGAAAAAAAAATTGTATTCCTTTGGCAAGTTGGTGTAGCTCATAAGGGGAGACCAAGATGGAGAACAGCAATGAGGGAAGCAAAACAAAAGAAGAGATACAGAGAAAAACATTCATGGTTTGGAAGGAAGAACTCTGGTTGGCTCTTTTTTTTTTTTTTTTAAGAATTCCATATAGTTTCTTTTTTTAAGTATTATATTTTAAATCTAAAGTGCAATCCAAGTAACTGAGTCCTTCTTGTCCTAAAATTTTAGAAAAAGGATTTATTCTTTTTTTTTTTTTTAAGTAGGCTCTACACTAGGGCTTCAATTCAAGAGTCACATGCTCTTCTGACTGAGCCAGCCAGGAGCCCCTATTCATTTCTTTTTATTTGCTTTGGGGGTGGCTATCTAAAGCCAAAATGTTTTAAGAGAGGAAAAAAAGCCAAAATATTCAAAGATCCTTGTTCATATGGTCAGAAATCCATATTATGTAAAATTAGTCAAATCTACTAAAAAAATGGAACATGCAAACCCCAAAACATTATGGTAAGAACTGTCTGCGTTTTCTAAAGGATTAAAATTCTTTACTCCCTTTCTCTTACTTCAAAGGTGGTGAAATTCACAAGAGGCAAAGCGGCTGCATGCATGTGTGCGTATTCAGCACTTTTCTTAGGTTATCAGGAATCCCAGATGGCAAGGTAGGGTTGAGAGGCTAAGGACTGAGACCCATATGCCAAGTCTCTGCGCTGTTCTAAGAAAGAGATTATTCTATGATTACTCTAATTCCAAATACCCCAGGGTTTAATATGATGCTAGACAAGACACAAAGACCTTTGGCTCAACACACATTCCATGAAAGATTCCTTATTATAAGGAATATATTCTTTATTACTATTATCCTTTATTATTGCCTGACCCTGGACGAGAATCTATCTAGACCCTTAAAACATGTTTCAGAATTATGCAAGACGCCCCAAGCAATCTTTCTTTGTTCTCTTTCTTTCCATCCCTTTCTCAAGAGCTCTCTCCATCTTTCCTTCTAACTTCATTATCTGTCAAAACTAATTTCATGTGTAAAGAAATAGGAAAGACTGAATTGCATTTGCATATCAGATGCACGCTATCTTATTTCACAAATGTGTGTGTGTGTGTGTGTGTGTGTGTGTAGAGACATTGAAGAACTGATTGCCACTAAGATTTAACATTTTATTTATTTTCTTCCATTTAAAAACATACTGGGGAAAAATAAAGTCCTTTAAAACTGTATCTCTCCTACCCTCCTACCAAGCAACCAAACTTTTGTTTTATTTAATTTTGTTCACTCTAGTACCACCACACAGTTATCATCCTTCCAACATTTTTTAAATGGGTATGTGATCTATGAGTAATACGAACTGTCTGAAGTTGAAAAATCACATTTTTCTGAACACTGCAGAATGATTGCTAACAATATTTCCCAGTATGTTGTCACCGAAATATCACATACTAGTTAGATGTCGTGTAATGCATATGCTGGGAGAGAACCTTATGTTCACACGTTTTGAAAATATAATTTCTAACTTCAATAGAATAGAAACAAGATACCTATTTTCAGAGTGTAAATTCATTCTGGAACACTGACAGAGTGACAGATATTAAAGTGGGTCCTGTATTCCAAAGTGACAGCCTAGGCTAACAGGAAACTTTTAAAGTCAAGACAAATCACTAGGAGATACTGCCAATTCATGTTCTTCTTTTATTATTACTATTTCTTTCAATACGTTTTGCATGGTATTGCTTCTCTGCAGTTTTGTCATGTTTAAACTTAAACTGCAATAAAATTATGTTCCAATTTGTAATCGGTGTTATTTCAGAAAGAAAATGACTCATTTCTTTTATGCTTTCAGAGACAGGTTGTTAAACAAATTAGTTAACATTAATGGCTACCAATTATTGACTTCCTTCACATTTTCTGATCTGTTCCACTATACTTGCATACATTTTCTCTAATCTCAAAAAGTTGAATGAAGTAGGCTCTGAGTCCATATTTTACAGATGAGGAACCTGTTCTCACAGGTACTATGAGTTCTTGGCCATGGCCATATGGCTATCGGGTAAGTGATGACACCAAAATTCTAACTGAAAATTCCACCTACCACAAAAGCACGTGATTTTTCTGCTGTCATTTTCACTGTCAAACTCAGTAAGTGTGATAACAATTAATATGTACATATAAGATTCTTAGTGGCCTTTAATTATACAAATTAAACAAGCTTACCATGTAAGAGCTTAGCAAACAGTTATGTAATCAACATACTCACTGTATGTTTTTAAATTTTTAAATGTATTTATTTTTAAATTTCCAAACAGTAATAGCCCTTATTGTCTATTATTCTGAAACTAATAATTCACAGTGTCCTAAAATAAAAATGAACATCCATCCAATCATTCTAAAATGTTTCAAATTCGATTGCTTTTTTTAACATCAAAAATGTGTGGAACTCAAGGTGCCTGGGCCACTCAGTCAGTTAAGTAAGTGTCCAACTTTGGCTCAGGTCATGATCTCATGGTTCCTGAGTTCAAGCCCCATGTCAGGCTCTGTGCTGACAACTCAGAGCCTAGAGATTGCTTCCAATTCTGCTCCCCCTCAAAAAGAAATAAAGATTAAAACAATTTTTAAAAAATATACATAACCCTACATCATATATAAATATAATATTTCCTTTATTCAGCTTATATAACCCAAAATTATTCAGTTTCTTTCCCAGAGTACTACTTTTGGGCAAATGTCTTTCATCATTTTTCTCAGGGATGTTCTAATAATTACTCACCTCTCTGTAACAAACTAATGTCCTTAATTAAAACTTTTTAAATTTTAATATTAACTGGTACTTTATTTGCTTGGAAATATCTATTATAATGTATAAAATTTGCCACTTAAATTCTAGGGATTTTTGGAAAGAGGGAATCCCTTAATTAAAAATTTTTAAGATATATTTACTGATATTTAAATGCTTTTCTCCATTTATTTTTGCATATTTACTAAGTAAATATATATTAATATATACAACTAAAACATATGGATACTTTTCAAAACATTTTTTAATGTTTATTTATTTTTGAGAGAGAAAGAGCACAAGCAGGGGAGGGGCAGAGAGAGAGGGGGGAAAGAGGATCTGAGGCGTGTCCTCCATGCTAACAGCAGTGAGCTGATTGTGGGGCTCAACTTATGAACCATGAGATTATGACCTGAGCCAAAGTTGGTTGCTGAAATGAGTGAGCCACCCATACATATTTTGAATATATGTACTAATACATATTTATCTATAAAATATATACACATACAAAAACTTGAATTGGTATGAAAATAAGTCCAAAAATCAAGAAAATAGCAAAATCTGGAAGTATTCAGCTAATGGCCATTATGATAACATTAGATTGCTGGAAAAAGAGTCAAAAGTGTAAACTCTTTTTGCATAACTCCCAATGTTCCTTATTCTTCTGTGGAGCACAAGAACCAGATATTCAGAACCGGGATCTGTGACTGTGAAGCACTTCAGAAAGAATGTAAAACAGTATTCTACTAAAGCCATGGCCACTCCTATAGAGTCATA
Source organism: Helogale parvula (assembly GCA_004023845.1). NCBI lineage: Eukaryota > Metazoa > Chordata > Mammalia > Carnivora > Herpestidae > Helogale > Helogale parvula. Next base: position 9,414 of record PJEM01010681.1, on the reverse strand, counting down.
AATAAATTCTAAATTGATATTTCCCAAAGCAAAACTGAACTCTTGGGACCTCATCAAGATAAAAAGCTTCTGCACTACAAAGGAAACAATCAAGAAAATTAATAGGCAATCAAGAGAATGGGAAAAGACAGTTGCAAATGACATATCAGATAAAGGGCTAGTATCTAAAATATACAAGGAACTCACCAGCAGACATGACAGCAGAAGACATGAACAGACACTTCTCCAAAGAGGACATCCAGATGACCTACAGGCACATGAAACGATGCTCAACATCACTCATCATCAGGGAAACACAAATCAAAACCACACTGAGATACCACCTCACACCAGTCAGAGTGGCTAAAATGAACAAATCAAGAGACTATAGATGCTGGCGAGGGTGTGGAGAGATGGGCACCCTCCTACATTGTTGGTAGGAATGTAAACTGGTGCAGCCACTCTGGAAAACAGTCTGGAGGTTCCTCAAAAAATTATCCGTAGAACTCCCTTATGACCCAGCAATAGCCCTGCTAGGGATTTACCCAAGGGATACAGAAGTGCTAATGCATAGGAGCACATGTACCCCAATGTTCACAGCAGCACTGTCAACAATAGCCAAAACATGGAAAGAGCCTAAGTGTCCATCACCTGATAAATGGATCAAGAAGATGTGGTATATATACACAATGGAGTACTACATGGCAATGAGAAAGAATGACATATGGCCATTTGTAGGAAAGTGGATGGACCTTGAGGGTGTCATGCTAAG
>PJEM01010680.1:0-60316 GCA_004023845.1 Helogale parvula | reverse complement strand
TTCTATCAGTTTTAAGGCACTTAAAAAGAAAGCTGCTATGAATCCTCATGCACAAACCTCTCTAGTGACATAAAGTTCCATTTCTATTGGATAAACACCTAGGAGTGGAATGGCTGGGGCATATAGAAGGGATATATTTAGCTTTTAAAGAAACTACCAGCAGTTTTCCAAAGCAGTCACATGATTTGACAGTTCCACCAGTGGCGTAGGAATATTATATTGGTTCACTTCTTTGGTATGATCAATTTTTATACTTTTAGACATTTTAGTAGGTGTAGTGGTATTCCATTGTGATTTTAATTTTATATACCTAATAGCTAATGATGGTGAATAAATTTTGGTGCATTTAGTTGCCATCTGTGCATCTTCTTTGGTAGAGTATCTTTTTAAATCATTTGGTCATGTTTTAAATTGGATTGTGAATTTCCTTATTACTGAGTTTTGAGAGGTTTTTGTTTAGTCTGGAAACAAGTCCTTTATCAGATATGTGATTCACAAATATTTCCCCCAAGCTTGTGGCTTGTGTTAATGTCTTTTTAAGAGCAAAATTCTTAATTATGATAGATGGTATTTCATCATTTCTTAAAATATATCATGCTTTACTATTTTATCTAATGAATCTTTGCCTAAACTAATAATAATGTCCTCTTATGTTATTTTGTTAGGAGTATTATAGTTTGTTTTACATTTAGGTCTGTGATTCATTTTGAGTTAATTTTTATAAATTTATTTGTAAGTAGTACAACAGATGTATCAAAATTTATTTAAAAATATGTCTGTTCTTACAATACTATTTATTGAAAAGGCTAACCTTTATTTAATTAGTTCTTTTTGCATTTCTATAAAAAAATCAGTTTATCATAAATGTAAGGATTTACTTCTGAAGTCACAATTCTTTTTCCCTGGACTCTTTCTCTACCTTTACCCCAATATCTCCCTGTCTTGATTACTATAGTTTTCTAATAAGTGTTAAATTAAGGTAGATCTAGAAGTTTGTTCTTTTTCAGAGTTGAATTGATTATTCAAGGCTTTTTGAATTTCCATGTGAATTTTACAATTGCTTGTCAATTTCCATAAGAAATTCTGCTTATATTTTGAGATTGAATTAAATCTATAAATTAATTTGGAAATAGTTTAACTCTTAATAATATTTAGTTTTTGATTCGTGAAAATAGTACATGTCTCCACTTATATGGTTCTTTTTAAACTTCTCAAAAAATTCTGTTTTCAGTATACAGATCTTGCATAATGTTTCATCAGATTTAGGCCTAAATATTTCCTTTTTAAAAAAAATAATGTTTATTTATTTTTGAGAAAGAGACAGAGTGCAATGGGAAGAGGAGCAGAGAGAGAGGGTAACCCAGAATCAGAATCAGGCCCCAGGCTCTGAGCTGTCAGCACAGAGCCTGAGACGGGGCTCGAACTCATGGACCATGAGATCATGAACTGAGCCAAGTTCCATGCTTAACTGTCAGAGTCACCCAGGTGCCCTAATATTTCCCATTTTTGATGCCACTTTTTAGTATTCAATTTCTGCTTGTTGCTAGTATATAAAAAGATATTTGAATTTTGTATGTAGATTTTTTTCTGGTAGTGTTTATAAATTCACTTATTAGTTCTAACAACTTAGAATCCATAGACTTTCCTACATAGAAGATCAAGTTGCAGGGAAATAAAGACAATTATTTTCTTCCTATCAAAACTGGATCATTTTTTCCCCTCATTTTTGGACTTACTTCCCTGACTATAACCTACCATATAATGATGAGTAGAAATAGTAACAGTGGGCATTCTTGTCCTGTTCATAATCTTAGGAGGGAAGCATTCAGTATTTCATTATTAAATGTGATGTTGTAGTGTTTTTAGATGTCTTTCCTCAAGTTGATGAACTTTCTTTTCTAGTTTGTTAAGAATTTTTAAAATTAGGAATGGATATTGAACTTTTTCAAATGTTTATGCATTGATTGAGATGATCATACAGATAGATATGTATGAATTTTATTTTTTAGTCTCATTATATGGTTGGTTATATTGCTTGATTTTCAAAGGTTAAGTCAATCTTAAATCCCTAGAATAAAATCCTATGGGGTTTATATAAATCTATCTGTTAAATTTTTTAAATGTTTTATTTATTTTTGAGACAGAGAGAGACAGAACATGAGAGGGAGAGGTAGAGAGAGAGGGAGACACAGAATCTGAAGCAGGCTTCAGGTTCTGAGCAGTCAGCACAGGGTGCCTGATGTGGGGCTCGAACCCACAAACCATGAGATCATGACCTGGGCCCAAGTCAGAAGCTTAACTGACTGAGCCACCCGGGCACCCCTTAATCTATGTGTCTTATCTATGTATCTATAGATGGATCCTAATTGTAAACATTTTATTTTTCCATCTATGTGTAAATATTGTCGCAGTAGGTCCTGCAAATCATCTCTAATAATCAAACACTATTTCAGTGCCACCATTGTGCACCAATGCAGCATGTTCTAAGGAATTTGTCCATTTTATCTAAGTTGTCAACTTATGGTTATGCACTTTTAATAATATCCCTTTGTTGTCCTTTTAACATCTGTAAAATCCGTAGTTACATCACTTCTCTCATACCTTATATTTTTAATTTGTGGTTTCTTCATTATTCCTTGGTTTTCTATTGGAACCAACTTTATCTGCTGTTTTTGTCAATTGATTCTACAAAGATTTTTAGTATTTTTTTTTCTATTTGCTTTGGCTTTGATTGACTTTCCTAGCTCACTCCCCCACCCAATTTTAGGGGAAAATTTAAAACATTTATTAGAGGTTTTCTATTTTTATAGCATTTCAGTGCTATAAATTTTCATCCAAATATGGTTTTAGCAGCAACCAACCTATTTTGACATGTGCTTTCTCACTCATTTCAAAATTCTTTAAATATCTTTTTTGATTTCTTCATTGATTTGATTTCTTCATTCTTGATTTTAATTGACTCCAGGTGTTTTATTGTTTAATATAATTGTGTTAATTTAGAAATTTTCATCATACTTTAGTAGTTCACCACATTCTTATTCCACTTTAAATTTTTTAGAAGCAACTACTGCTTTTTATCTAGTGATAATTTATTTATTAATCAAAACTCATATAAAATGTCCTTCTTTAATCTGTTGATACAACAAAATCAGGCTTTATTTCATATATATATTTCTATATCTGTATACATTTATCATCTATCATCTTTTTATCTACATATCATCTATTATCTACCTACCATCTATCTGCTAATCTATTATCATCATAATCTGTATCTATCATCTATACCTTTGTATGATTGGAATAAATCTTTTAATCATAGTATATTTTTTGGTTATTTTTTTTGGATTTTACTTGAAATAGTCTCACTATATTAATCAGTTAATTATTAACAATAACTGTAACAAAAGTTAAACAGTTTTCCTTAATGTTTTAATCAGAGTTTTGTCAATTATTAGGATTTTTTCATAAATTCCATTAGGGCAATTTCATTTTCTTTACTGAGATGTCTCCCACAAGAAGTTGAATAACAATCAAGGAAAGAAATAAGCTCATTAAGGTACAATGTAAGTAAATTGATAAAGGAGTTGAGACATATCACATAAGTGAAATATTAAAATATAATTTATAAACATTCACAGAAATGTTTAGCAGCCACACCTTTAATTTCATTTATTGACGGCTAGTTTATTTTACTTCTTTAAGAATGCTGCAATTCTTTTGATTGAGTCACTGAAGGCTTTTTTTACTTGCTTATTTCTCAGTGTGTAAATAAATGGATTTAACATAGGTGAAACGGAAGACATGAACAGTGAAACTGCTTTATTAATGGTAACTTCTTTTGCTATAGGATTCATATAAATGAACATACATGTGCTGTAGGTGATGGAAACAACAATCATGTGGGAAGAACAGGTGGAAAAGGCTTTTTTTCTTTGCTGGACAGATGGAAATTTTAAAATTGTTTTGTTAATATAAGCATAAGATAAAACTACACATATAAGGGTCAAAATAAGGGTTAGCACAGCACAGATGAAAACAGTCTGTTCCATGAGCCATGTGTCTGAACATGATATCTTCAGAAGGGGAGAAGCATCACAGAGAAAATGATCAATCAAATTTGAGTCACAGAATTTCAGATTTAGCCCCAAACTAAGTGGGGAGGTTATGACCAACAAGCCAGCCAATCAGCAGGAAAAAATAATACTCCTGTGGACTCCGCTGCTCATGATGGTGCCATAATGCAAGGGTTTGCAGATGGCCACATAGCGGTCATAGGACATGGCGGCCAGCAGAAAAAATTCTGTTACTGCAAAGAGGTCAGTAAAAAACACTTAGATGACACAAGCATTATAGGTAATGACCTTGTCACCTGTGGCTATGTTATACAAGTACCTGTACAGGCAGTGGTGAATGAGATCTCCAAGAAGGAGAAATTTTGTATAAAAACGTACATGGGTGTTTGAAGGTGGGGATCCACAAAAGTGAGTGTGATGATGGTCAGATTTCCAGTCACACTCAGCGGATAGGTAAAAAATAGAAAGATAAAAATCAGAACTTGCAACTCAGGGTCATCTGTCAGTCCCAGCAGTATGAATGTTGTTACTGTATAGTTTTTCATCACAGATGTCTTCTATACAATCTGCATGCCTGACAATTCAGAGATATTATTGTATAGATCCTAATAACTGTTCAAAATCTAATTTAATCAGCTATAGTCTATCTTCACTACATTTTCATGTTATATTTTAATTATTTATTTTTTCATGTTTTTTTTTAAATTCTAGTTAGTTAACATATTTTAAAATTCTAGTTAGTTAACATATAGTGTAATATTAGTTTCTGGAGTAGAAATTAGTGATTCATCACTTACATGTAACAACGGTTGCTATCACAAGAAGAGCCCTCCTTAATACCTATCATTCATTTAGGCGATCCCCCTGTGAATTTCCCCTCCAGCAAATCTTAGTTTGCTCTCTATAGTTAAGAGTCTAGGGGCGTCTGTGTGGCTCAGTCGGTTAAACCTCTGACTTTGGCTCAGGTCAGATCTCATGTTCATCGGTTCGAACCCCGCATCAGGCTCTGTGCTGACAACTAGTTCAGAGCCTTGAGCCTGCTTCCTGTTCTGTGTCTCCTTCTCTCTATGCCCCTCCTGCTCTCATGCTCTGTCTCTCTCTATATCAAAAACAAATAAAACATTATAAAATTTTTTTAAAAAGGGTCTATTTTGTGGTCTGTTGCTTCTCTTTTTTTCTTTCCCCTATGTTCATATGTTCTGTTTCTTAAGTTCCATCTATGAGTGAAATCATATGGTATTTATCTTTCTCTGATTTATTTCACTTAGGATAATACACCCTGGCTCCATCTATGTCATTGCAAATGTCAAGATTTCATTCTTTTTGATGGTTGAGGAATATTCCATTATATATATGTACATCACATCTTTATCCATTCATGAGTTGGTGGACATTTGTACACTTTCCATAAGTTGGCTACAATTGATAATGTTACTGTAAACATCAGGGTGCATTTGCCCCTTTGAGTCAGTATTTTGTATCCTTTAAGTAAATACCTAGTAGTGCAATTGCTGGACTGGTTTTTCTATTGGTATGTTGTCCTATTTCCTTAAACGACAGGCCCTGAACAAAAAATAAGGCTCCTTTAACAGAGCGATATTAACAGGTACACAGAGCACAACGAGCCTTTTAAAGCTGACAAGAGACAGAAAACTAGCAAAAATGACAAAACGAAGGAACTCTCCCCTGAAGAACCTCCAGGAAGAAGTCACAGCCACAGAACTGCTCAAGACAGATCTAGACAACATACCAGATCAAGAATTTTAAAAACTTGTCATAAAATTAATTGCTGGAATTGAAAAAAGCATCAAAGAAGCAACTGAGACAATGACTAGGGACTTTCAAAATAAGTGTGATGAGTTAAAACAGACTTTAAGTGAGGTGAATAACAAAATGGAGGCAGTCACCTCAAGGATTAATGAGGCAGAGAGAATAGGTGAATTAGAAGATATAGTTATAGCAAAAGAGAAAGCTGAAAAAAAGAGAGAGAAACTGATCCAGAAGCAGGAAAGGAGAATTCAAGACCTGAGTGATACAATCAAACGGAAAAATATCCATATCATAGAAATTCCTTAAGAGGAAGACAGAGAAAAAGGTCCTGAAGGGATACTAGACCAAATTATAACTGAGAATTTCCCAAATTTGGGGAAAAATAGACATTCAAATTCAAGAGGCACAAAGAACCCCCTTAAGACGTAATTTGAATCGACCTTCGGCATGACATATCATAGTGAAACTGGCAAAATACAAAGATAGAGAATTCTGAAAGGAGCGAGGGAGAAAAGGGCCCTCACATACAAAGGGAAACCTATCAGAGTGGTTACAGACCTATCAAATGAAACTTGGCAGGCCAGGAAGGAATGGCAGGAAATCTTCAATGTGATGAACAGAAAAAACATGCAGCCAAGAATCCTTATCCAGCAAGCCTGCCATTCAAAATAGAAGGAGAGATAAAAGTGTTCCCAGATAAACAAAAACTGAGAGAATTCATGACCACCAAACCAGCCCTACAAGAAATCCTAAGAGGGACTCTAAGGGAAATGTTGCAAAGTATACAAGGTGCCAGAGACATCGCTATAAACATGAATTCAATGGAGAACACAATGACTCTAAACCCAAATTTTTCAATAATAACACTGAATGTAAATGGACTGAATGCTCCAACCAAACGACACAGGGTAGCAGAATGGATAAAAAACCAAAATGCATCTATTTGCTGTCTACAAGAGACTCACTTTCGACCTGAAGATACCTCCAGGTTGAAAGTAAAGGGATGGAGAAATATCTATCATGCAACTGGAAGCCAAAAGAAAGCTGGAGTAGCCATACTTATATCAGACAAACTGGACTTTACAGTAAAGGCAGTAACAAGGGATGAAGAAGGACATTATATAATAATTACAGGATCTCTCCATCAGGAAGAGCTAACAATTATAAATATCTATGTGTCAAATTTGGGAGCGACCAAATACATAAAACAATTAATCACAGACAGAAACAATCTTATTAATAAGATGTGCTAATTGCAGGGGACTTTAATACTCCACTGACACCAATGGATAGATCAACCAGACAGAAAATCACTTAGGAAACAATGGACCTGAATGACACATTGGAACAGATGGAACTGATAGATATATTTAGAACTCTGCATCCTGAACTTAGATAATTCACCTTCTTTTCGAGTGCACATGGCACATTCTCCAAGATTGATCACATACTGGGACATAAAGCAGCCCTCCATAAGTATAAACGAATAGAGATCATACCATGCACACTTTCAGATCACAATGCTATGAAACTTGAAATTAACCACAGGAAAAAGTCTGGAAAACTTCCAAAAATGTGGAGGTTAAAAAACACCCTATTAAAGAATGATTGGGCAAATCAGGCAATTACAGAAGAAATTAAAAAATATATGGAAACAAATGTAAAAGAAAAAACAACAATCCAAAATCTCTGGGATGCAGCAAAGGCAGTCCTAAGAGGAAAGTATATTGCAATCCAGACCAATCTCAACAAGCTAGAAAAAGCATAAATTAAAAAACTAACGAACACATACTGGAACTAGAAGAGAAGCAGCAAGAGCACCCCAAACCCAGCAGAAGAAAAGAAATAATAAAGATAAGGGCAGAAATAAACAGTATAGAATCCAAAAAAACAGTCGAGCAGATCAATGAAACTAAGAGTTGGTTCTCTGAAAAAACAAACAAAATAGATAAACCTCTAGCCAGCCTCCTCAAAAAGAAAAGAGAGAGCACCCAAATAGACAAAATCATGAATGAAAATGGATCTATCACAACTAATCCCTTAGAAATACAAGCAACCATCAGAGATTACTAGGAAAATTATACGCCACCTAACTGGACATCCTAGAAGAAATGGACAAAATCCTAAAAGCACATGCACTGTCAAAATTCAAACGGGAAAAGATAGAAAGCATGAATAGACCAATAATCAGTGAAGAAATCGAATCCATTATCAAAAATCTCCCAATGAATAAGAGCCCAGGGCCAGATGGCTTCTCAGGGGAATTCTACCAGACATTTAAAGCAGAGCTAATACCCATTCCTCTCAAAGTATTCCAAAAAATAGAAATAGAAGGAAAGCTTCCAAACTCATTCTACAAAGCCAGCATCACCTTAATACCCAAACCAGACAGAGACCCAGCCAAAAAGGAGAACTACAGACCAATATGCTTAATGAATACAGATGCAAAAACACTCAACAAAATACTAGCAAATCGAATTCAACAGCATATAAAAAGAATTATCCATCATGATCAAGTGGGATTCATTCCTGGATAATAGGGCTGGTTCAGTATTCGCAAATCCATCAATGTGATCCATCACATTAACAAAAGAAAGGAAAAAAACCATATGATCCTGTCGATAGATGCAGAAAAACATTTGACAAAATACAGCACCCTTTCTTAATAAAAACCCTTGAAAAGTCGAAATAGAAGGAACTTACCGAAACATTATAAAAGCAGTTTATGAGAAGCCCACAGCTAATATCATCCTCAATGGGGAAAAACTGAGAGCTTTCCCCCTGAGATCAGGAACACGGCAGGGGTGTCCACTCTCACCACTGTTGTTTAACATAGTGCTGGAAGTCCTAGCATCAGCAATCAGACAACAAAAGGAAATAAAAGGCATCAGAATTGGCAGAGGAGAAGTCAAACTTACACTTTTCACAGATGACATGATACTCTATGTGGAAAACCCGGCAGACTCCACCAGAAGCATTCTAGAACTGATCGATGATTTCAGTAAAGTTGCAGGGTACAAAATCAATGTACAGAAATTAGTTGCATTCCTATACACCAAATATGAAGCAGCAGAAAGAGAAATCAAGAAACTGATCCCATTCACAATTGCACGAAAAACCATAAAATACATAGGAGTAAACCTAACCAAGGATGTAAAAGACCTATATGAAGAAAACTAGAGAAAACTTATGAAAGAGATTGAAGAAGACACCAAGAAATGGAAAAATATTTCTTGTTCATGGATCAGAAAAATAAACATTGTGAAAATTTCACTACTACCCAAAGCAATCTACACATTCAATGCAATCCCCATCAAAATTGCACCAACATTCTTCTCAAAGCTAGAACAAGCTATTCTCAAATTCGTATGGAAGCACAAAAGACCCTGAATAGCCGAAGTCATATTGAAGAAGAAAACCAAAATTGAAGGCATCACAATCTTAGACTTTAGCCTCTACTACAAAGCCGTCATCAATCAAGACAGTATGGTATTGGCACAAAAACAGACACATAGACCAATGGAATAGAATAGAGAACCCAGATCTGGGCCCACAAATGTACAGGCAATTAATTTTCGACAAAGCAGGAAAGAGTATCCAATAGAAAAAAGACAGCCTCTTTAGCAGGTAGTCCTGGGAGAACTGGACAGCAACATGCAGAAGAATGAAGCTAGACCACTTTCTTACACCATACACAAAAATCAACTCAAAATGGCTGAAGGACCTGAATGTGAGACAGGAAACCATCAAAACCCTTGAGGAGAAAGTAGGAAACAATCTTGACCTCCACCGCAGCAATTTCCTACTTGACACGTCCCCAAAGGCAAGGGAAATGAAAGCAAAACTGAACTCTTGGGACCTCATCAAGATAAAAAGCTTCTGCACTGCAAAGGAAACCATCAAGAAAACTAATAGGTAACCCACAGAATGGGAAAAGATTGTTGCAAATGACAAATCAGATAAAGGGCTAGCATCCTAAATCTATAAGGAACTCACCAAACTCCACACCCAAAAAACAAATAACCCAGTGAAAAAATGGGCAGAAGACATGAACAGGCACTTCTCCAAAGAAGACATCCAGATGACCTATAGGCACATGAAACGATGCTCAACATCACTCATCATCAGGGAAACACAAATCAAAGCCACACGGAGATACCACATCACTCCAGTCAGAGTGGCTAACATGAACAAATCAAGAGACTATAGATGCTGGCGAGGGTGTGGAGAGACGGGCACTCTCCTACACTGTTGGTGGGAATGTAAACTGGTGCAGCCGCTCTGGAAAACAGTGTGGAGGTTGCTCAAAAAACTATCCATAGAACTCTCCTATGAGCTAGCAATAGCAGTGCTAGGGATTTACCCAAGGGATACAGAAGTGCTGATGCATAGGAGCACATGTACCCCAATGTTCATAGCAGCAATGTCAACAGTAGCCAAAACATGGAAAGAGCCTAAATGTCCATCACCTAATCAAGAAGATGTGGTATATATAAACAATGGAGTATTACATGGCAATTAGAAAGACTGAAATATGGCCATTTGTAGCAAAGTGGATGGACCTCGAGCGTGTCATGCTAAGCGAAATAAGTCAGGCAGAGAAGGACAGATACCATATGTTTGCACTCATAGGTCTAACAGGAGAACAGGAGAAATCTAATGGAGGACCAGGGGGAGGGGAAGAGGGAGAGTTGGTGAGAGAGAGGGATGCAAAACTTGAGAGACTATTGAATACTGAAAATGAACTGAGGGTTGAAGGGGAAAGGGGTCGGGGGAAAAGAGGTGGTGGTGATGGAGGAGGGCACTTGTGGGGAAGAGCACTGGGTGTTGTATGAAAACTAATTTGACAATAAACTACTTTAAAAAATGTTTAGTGGGAGAATATATTTGTTGGGATTATTTTTCTTACTGTGATAGCAGTGACATCTAGCACAGTTCCACATATATTTTCAATGTCCAGAGAATATTTTCTGAATCAGTTTATTATCCCAAATTTACTAGCACACACTGACAAAAATTTTTTTTTAAATATTTGGACTTAAATTGATATTGCTTTGATGCTTAATATGCTTATTAAATTTTCTTTATCTGACTCTAACTAGAAATCTTCTTTTTTCTTTTATTTTTAAAGAAGACTATTTTTATTAACTCACATTGTGAGGTGATCTTAAAATTGTGACAAAAGTAATAACTGCCTTTTCTTACTTCCTTGGTTTTCCAAAAAAGCAAATGTATTCTTATTAATACTGTGTTTCTATCCTCACTGTTATCCATTTATGCAATGTTAAATCTAGAGACCGTGATTTTTTTGATGCTGAGATTATGTCAAAAGCTCTCCACAGTAATTTTCTCAAGCATCAAGAAATAATTACTAAAGTGGAGGTTTTGAATGTTTTCAATTTTTAATGCTTATAATCTCCCATCAGTAAATGAAAGCAATTGCATTTGGGAACGCAATTTATTTCTTTGTAAACAATTTTTCTTCATTTTTTAAAAGAATCACATCATGAAGGTGATACTTTTGCTTTTATTTTACAACATGAGGTCGATTGTATAGCTGACATTATATCTGGATATTTTTTTCATACTGAGATAGGAGAAAAGCCCCATCTGGAGGTTTGCCATCACATACTGTTAAATACACAAGGTGATGGTCACCAACCTAAGAAAGAAATGCTGACCTAGGCTCATGATTTGACTGAAAACTAGAACACTGTCAGAGAATCTGGGGACAGAATCAGCAAATATATAAGATTACATTCAGAAGTAGTGGAGAATGATTGCTGCAGTCAACCTATTTCCCTCACATCCTTTCTTCTTATCTTTCAGGTTACTTGTACATCACTATATACTCTTGGTTCAACATGCTATGGACATTAATGCTCAAAACATTTTTTTTCTTATAAGATATTACACAGTATTGTAAGATGGAATTCAGTAAACTAACTGAGAGCTATAAAGAACCGATTGATTTCAGTTTATCTTTCAATAAATATTTGAAAGGAGGCAGAGATTTCTATTGAGTGATATTTCTGCAGCCAGATTTAGAGTGATCAAGGAAGAAGTACACACACACACACACACACACACACACACACACACACACATACACTGGTTGTTTTTATTTTACAATTTGAGGTTGGTGGTATAGCTGATGTTATTTCTGGATATTTCTTATATTAAATTTTTTATTTATATATACACCAATTTACTATTGAAATATCTCATATGTATTTTTGGAGGCTTTAGAAAATATGTTATAACTCACATATCTGATTTTAATACAGGCATGTGAAATCTTTTCCTCTCAGAGAAAAATATGGGCAAATTTTCATAAAGGGAAATATTACTAATGTTGCAAAATTTATCATACTTACTTTTCTGTCAGAAAATAATAACTTCTCTAAGTTGTTTGAATATAGTAATTCTTAAAGGCACTTAGTTGAAATGGTAGGTTTGTTGAAGATTTTCTTGTGAACTTCTTTTCATTTTTGTTAATGCATCCACATTTACTCTAAGCTTGCTCTGTCCAACAAATTAGATTGGTTTTTTCATGAAAGGCCTAAGAAATATTATTTTTCAATAAAGGCCTAAGAAAAATGTAATCTTAACATTTTAATGTTAAAAATTTTAACATGTAAAAGGGGAAAAATGCTCCTAATGGTAGTGCAATGCCAGAAAGTCTCACCTCTTTTGAAAGTGTTGGTATTTCATATCTCTCTGGACAGGGACAGATACCAACATTGCCTTTTTTTTTTGTTTGTTTGCTCTATGTGAAAAATAAATAAACAAAGGGTCCTTGGTGATTTATCTTCAACAGTCCCTAATGAATCTTTGGAGTAATTTCATTTGGCAAAAACAAATAACTAACAAGGCCTGCTTTGGCTCCAGCATCCTTGGAGACGAGAGGACAAGTACCAGGTTATTTAGTTCATTTTCTTATCTTCCTTAGTAGCTTTATTGAAGGAAACTCAACATATAATAAATTGCACATATTTGAAGTGTACAATTTGACAAATTTTGTGAAAACATTAACACAACCAAAAGAGTGAACATGTCCACCACTCCTGAGAGGGTTCTTGCCTGTCTTCGTAATCCCTTGTCCCTCCTCTTTCTGTGTTCCTCCAGGTCTCAGGCAACCACTGATAAGTTGACTGTCATTACAGATTAGTTTGATTTCTTGTAGAAGTTTAAGTAAATGCAGTAATGCAAGATTGTGTCTCTTTGAGAGAATGATTACACTGAAAATGAATATAAGAATAATCCTAGTTTTTATGTGTGTTAATTGTTCATTCCTTTTTATTTCTGAGCAGTATTTCAATGTTGTTGGATCTTTCAGGTCTTTTAGTTTGTGACTATTACAAATAAAGCTACTAGGGATAATTGTATAGTAGTAGATTAGTAGTATGGAAATATACTTTCATTTCTCTTGGGTAAATACCTTGAAATGAAGTGGGATGGTTAGTTAGTTTATAAGTTAACTATGCCTTTAACTTTTAAGGAATCTGTCAAACTTTTCTACATTCTTTTTGCATTTTACATTCCCTTTATCTGTATGAGAGTTCCAGTTGCTTCAATTAATCCCAACCCTTAGCGTCATGAGCTTTTTTAAAAAAAATTTTTTAATGTTTATTATTTTTGACAGAGAGAGAGTATGAGTAACTGAGAGGCAGACTGAGAGGGAGATGCAGAACCTAGCTCTGAGCTCTCTGTACAGAGTCTGATGTTGGCCATGAACTCATGAGTAGTGAGATCACGACCTGAGCCAAAGTTGGATGCTTAACCAACTGGTTGGTCCACACAGGTGACACAAGAGTGATTTTTCTGATGAATCTGGGCAAACTGAAAACCTATTGGAAAGGATTCATCATTCTAGATGCCATTAAGAACATTTGTGATTCATGGGCAGAGGTCAAAATATCAACATGAACAGAGGCTTGAATAAAGTTGATTCTAATCTTCATGGGTGTCTTTGAGGGGTATGAGACTTCAGTGGAGGAAGTAACTATAGTTATGGTGGAAATAGCAAGAGAACAAGAATTAGGAGTGGAGCCTGAAGACATAACTAAGTTTCTATAATCTCATGATAAGACTTGCCTTCATGTAGAGTTACTTCTTATGAATGAGCAAAGAAAGTGGTTTCTTGAGCGATTTCTTCAACTCCTAGTAAAAATGGTGTGAAGTTTGTTGAAATGTAAAGATTTAGAATATTACATAAACTTAGTTGATAAAGCAGTAGCAAAGTTTGAAAGGACTGACCATAATTTTGAAAGTTATACTGTGGGTAAAGTGCTATCAAACAGCATCACATGCTACAGAGAATTGTTTGTGAAAAGAATTAACTGATGTGGCAAACTTCATTTCTTATATAAGGAATTGTAATAGTCACCCAACCATCAGCAATCACCCCCCATTAGTTGACAGTTATCAATATGAAGGTGAGAACCTCCATCAGCAAAAAGATTATGAATTGCTGAAAGCTTAGATGATAGTTAGCATTTCTTAAAAGCAATAATGTACTTTTATTATTAAGTTTTTTATTAAAATATTTTATGTAAGTATAGTTGACAATCAATATGACATCAGTTTTAGATATACAACACAGTGATTCAATTTCTTGAAATTCTTTGAGTCAATAAGTACTATATATATGGGACTCTCTCTGATCTGATTACTTACAGTTAGTAGCAACTAACTCAAATATTTCCTATCTTCTATCACTGCATACATTGTCATTTTACAACATTGTTGAATTAAGCGGAATTTTGCTTTAGAGGAAGTAATTAGATGGTTACATGGAATTTCACTTGGTTACTTTAAAAAGTTTCTTCATAGTTAGGAAGGGCACATATTAGTTCGCATGTTGTACCTAGTCCCGTAGCTTAGCTTAAAGAATATAGAAAAACAAAATGAGAGAAAGAACAGGTCACCGTTTGTCTAAATGTTAATCTTGACACTTGAATATGAGGTTAAGGGACTTAAGGACAACACGGCATTTCCAATGGTGGTATAGAAAGGAATTATGTCCGCATCCTAGACATGTTCCCTCAGATCCTGTTACCATAATTCTAAATAAGTAACTCCTTCCAAGTCACCTCCTTCAGACTGCATATGCTGAGGATGGTATCTTTTCACCAAAAAATATCACCATTTCTCCCAGGTGTTAATAGGTCACAATATTAAGAACACTTTCATGATATTGACATTGATAATAAGATAAAAGATTAAAAATTGGGTTTACATGAAAATGTGAATTAGAGGGCAGAGTCACCAATTAATAAAATGTCAGCCCATAAGTCTCTCAATGGAGGTAAAATTTACCATGTTTTTGTTTAAAATGAGGGTGAGATTGTGGTGGAAGATGCTTAGGAGGATTGCTTCAAATTCTATGATCTGTAGACATTGTTCATTGTGTTGATACATAAAAATATGTTGTCAGTGACTGTCCTAAATTTGTCACTCATGTTGAAAGGCACACTTCATAAATGGTTGTTGAAACATTTCATAAAATATTAAAATAGCATATCTATTGTTTTGTTATAGACAGTTTCCACATAGGAAAGCATTATTCTAGAGTTCAAAAAAGGAAAATAAAATAATAAAAACTACTTTTCTGATAGTCATGATCTCAGATGTATACTGAACCCCAAAGCTGCAGTGAAAAAAAGGTGAAAAAGGTCATCCAGGAATGTCTGGTAGTGGAGATATGTGGGTGGGCTCTGATTGTTCATTCTGTGAATCCAGACTCACACATAGAGCTTACTGTTTCACTATCCACAGAATATGAACACTTTTTCAGCAGAAAGCTTGCCTCCTTATGAGGAGGAAATATTTCTTTACCCTGTTAACTACAAAGCTTATAATAGTTTAAATGGGTAAATAAAGATCTCCATTTTGGAAAATTTAATATTCTGATATTCCCAGCAGAGGGAAATTTTCTAAATTGACAAAACTGACCCGATTTCAGTTAAATGAAAGAAACAAACATGTCCTTGGTAGTTATGTCCAAAACATTACTAATAAATCTGTTACATAAGACTGGGAATATAGAGGAGGGAAAAAGCAGAACTTGGAAAAATGTCTTGGGAGACACATATACAAATAATGTTAACATCAGAGGTAGACCACGTCCACACTAATAAGTACAAGATTGCAAGGCAAAAGGCAACTTTCTTTTCTGTTATTTCAACATCATATTAAGTATTTGTAAGATGATAAGGATAGTTTTTCTGATTTATGTATGTATGTGTAATTAATGCTTAGTGTAAATATAATCTGATGGTAAGAAAGAAAATCTTTTAAGGAAGGAAAATGATAACTATGTTGATAGTTTTCAGGAATATCTCGCAGATTTTTATGATCTTTTTGTTTTTATAAATCATGGGCCTTTCTATTTCTATTTTTATAATTGGTTAATTGATTAATTATTTTTTAGATACATGTGTCTGCTTATTTTCTCGATTTATTAAAAATAATTGGGAATAAGATTGTATATATCCAAAGTGCATAAAATGATGATTTAATATACATATATGTTGTAGATGGTTATGACAGTCAAGTTAATTAACACATCCATCACCTTATATAGTTAATTTTTTATGTGTGTGGTGAGAATGCTTAAGGTCCACTCTCAGCCCATTTTAAGTATATAACACAATATTATTAACTATTATTTATACTATACATTGGATCCTCACAACTTATCCTCTTGAAAATAATTATTCTGAATTCTGTTTCACAGAACTCATATATTTCCATTTCTTTGGTCTCAGTTACTGGAAAATTACTATGCTCCCTTGATGGTGTCCTATCTTTGCCTTTTCATGTTTCTACTGGCTTTGCATGGATGTCTACAAATCTGAGGGAGCAGCTGCCTCTTGGAACTTTTTAAAACTGGCTTTGGCGGGAATGACCTCCTCCTATGAATGACCGTGAGGGTGCCAGCTAGGTGGGTGCAGTGTTTCCATATCCAGGGAGGGTGCAGCAGTGCCCCAGGGGGCTGGACACAGAACAGTGATGGTCTAGTCATAGCTGCATTTGAGGGTGTGGAGTGTAGAGCGGTGATAGGCTGGCTTTAGTGTTGTTGGGTCGAGGTCTGACCTAGGACTCAGGGGGCAGAGTATGTGGTAGCAGAAAGGATGACATGACCTGTGAAATCACTTTAAAGGGGATTAATTAAAGACAGACTTTCAGAGGAACATGCTTTTGAAGAGTAAGATGAAAAGGAGATCGATTACTAGGATGTCCCTAAAGAACTGAGTGAAATATCAGTTGTAATGTGTGTGAAAGCTGCTTTAGCTCCATATGCACATCTTAAAATGCTCATTCAGATTTGTTTAACTTATCCTAGCTTGTAAGTGTTTCAAATGTAGTAAGGATTGTGATTTAGAATGGCAAATTTTTGTACAGGGGGCGAAGTTTACTCCCTCAGTTAAGCTTATGGTCTCTGCAAGTGATTGAAGGACCAACATCTACTTGCACAATCGTTTGCAGGGTTTCTTGAAAATATTTCTTTGATACAGTTACATTTCTTCTACCAATACACATAAAGAGTCAAGGAAAACAAAATATTATATAGACATATTATATTCCATAATGCCGTCAATGCAATGAGCTCCTCGAAAATGGAAAAGGGCAATTTAAATATTGGTCATTCAAAAAAAGTGTTTGACAAACAATGAAAGGCTAGAACTTTATTTAAATGATTGTCCCCTCACAGTAAGTATGAGAGGAGGTAATACAGGCACTTTGCTGGGATGGTTTATAGAACCAGGGGATGTGAAAGAGGTGTGGGTAGTATTAAAACTTCACAACTTCTAATATATTGTTTTTAATACTGTTTTTTCATATGGTTGTTTTGGGGGTAGATTTCAGTGTATGAGTGTCCGAGGAGGAAGATGCCAAGAGTCAAGACAATATCTATAGCATTAAATTTAACAGTACATACTTCTAAAGATACTTTAAGGTGGGTCATAATTTCACTCATTTAACCAAAATACACCTAGCTGTGAATATGCTTCCTCTTACTAAGTACCAGGGATATTTCTGTGATACTTGACCTGTCAAATCTGGTGACAACTGAGTGGAGGTGGGGCAGAGGAAAAGATTGATCAAGCTTGTTGTGACTGCCTGTGCTTTGGATGAAGATTTAAAGCTGAGATGGAAAGTCAACCTCATTCATCACCAATGTGAAGCTTACAAGGTCATTTAAACATAGGCATCTGGCTGACAGGTGGGGAAAAGGGATGTATGGTGAATCACATTACTGTATGTGTTATAGGCCAAGTCTAGAAATGGTGCACATCACTTCCACAGCCATTCTGTTAACTATAACACAGTCTACATAGTCATACCTTACCGTGTAGAACTATGGCAGAAATATGTGGTCTACTCTGTTTCTTTTTTTTTAATGTCTTTTTTTTTTTTTTATTTTGAGAGACAGAGATAGGGAGTGAGTGGGGGAGGGGCAGAAGAGAGGGGGGCATGGAATCAGAAGAAGGCTCCAGGCTTTTTCACAGAGCCTGATGCAAGGCTCGAACCCAGGAACTGTGAGATCACGACCTGAGCAAAAGTCGGATGCTTAACTATCTAAGCCACCCAGACACCCTGGTATACTGTGTTTCTAAGGATAACAACCAGCATGTTTGGCAAGCATCAATTTTGCCAGACAGAGTAAATATCCTCAGAATTGAGTTTTAGTGGAGAGTAAAAAATGGAATAGGGTTCACAGTTAGCAACTTTAAAAAGAAAGTGAGTGTCAGTATGATTGGAGAATAAATGATACAGAGACAAATAGTATTATACACTTCAGGTTTTCTGCATATCCACCCTCCTTTTCAGTTGGATTCACCGACTCATTTCTCCTTTACACCTTTGAGAGGAATGCAATTTTTTTAATTGAGTCATGA
This sequence comes from Helogale parvula, assembly GCA_004023845.1. NCBI lineage: Eukaryota > Metazoa > Chordata > Mammalia > Carnivora > Herpestidae > Helogale > Helogale parvula. Next base: position 41,562 of record PJEM01010680.1, on the reverse strand, counting down.
AAAGCTTGCTTCACTTGCTTGTTTCTCAGTGTGTAAATAAAGGGATTCAACATTGGTGAGATAGAAGTAATAAGGAGTGAAATCCCTTTATTAATAGTCACCTCATCCTTGGCTGAAGGTTTGACATAAATGAAGATGCAACTACCATAAGTAATGGAAATAACAATCATGTGGGAAGAACAGGTGGAAAAGGCCTTTTTCCTTTGCTGGGCAGAGGAAAACCTTAGAATGGTCCTGATGATATATATGTAGGAAAGAACAACACACATGAGGGTGATGATGAATGTCAACACAGCACATACTATAACCATCTGCTCTATCAACCACGTGTCTGAACAAGAGATCTTCAGGATAGGGGACGCATCACAACAAAAATGATCAATGATGTTTGAATCACAGAATTCCAGGCCCCAAACTAGACTAATTGGTGGGAGAATGATTATCAGTGCGGCTACCCAACAGAAGAGGATGAAGTTCTTGCAGACTCTGCTGTTCATGATGGTCATGTAATGCAGTGGTTTGCAGATGGCCACATATCGATCATAGGACATGGTGGCCAGGAGAAAAAACTCGGTTACCCCAAAGAGGTCTGTAAACAACAGTTGACTAGCACAAGCATAATAGGTAATGGACTTGTCACCAGATGATATGCTATATAAGAATCTGGGGATACAAGCTGTCGTGAATGAAATTTCTAAGAAGGAGAAATTTTGGAGGAAGAGATACATTGGTGTTTTAAGGTGAGAGTCAATCAGAGTGAGGATGATGATGATTAGGTTTGCAGATGTACTCAAAGTGTAGGAAAGAAATAGAAAGATAAAAAGCAAAATTTTAAGTCGAGTGTCCTCTGTCAGTCCCAGCAAGATGAAAGTCGTAAGCGCAGTTTGGTTTCTCATCTCTGATTAGTTATTGTCTCTTGCCCAATCTGCTTGAAACAATAAAGAAGACTATATGAAGAACTCAAAAGTCCTAACCAAATTCTAACCTCAAGGGACATAAATCTGAGAGTGATTCCTATACAATTTGTTAGTGAAGACGTGAGCACATAACACAAGGTGATGTTTGAATGCCTTTGTCACACAACTAACTAGTCATATTTAAATCACTAATTTCTTACTGCTGCCTCCAATAAATCTACAACTTAGCTAGACTTGGTGTAAGTTGAACATATCATCTCATAAATATCATTGAAAAAATATTTTCTTCATAAGTTGCTTCTGGATCAACAGTACTGCCATCCCCAAATTTTCTATCTGCAGACATGCTTCTAGCAGAGAAGACTTTAAAAAACTAACAATGGTCGTTGGTCAAATAACCCCAGTACTAAAGTTTGTTTACATGTGTATCAGTTATTAAACGCACAATGAATATTTATCACATAGTTAATCTTGTGTCAGCTTATTTAGTTCATCTTCTTGGAAGTGTGTTTTTGTTGGATATATTTTCTTAAAGATTCACTCACGTGTGTTAACCGTCTATTTTTTTTTTTTTTGCGGTTTTCCCCATAGAACTTTTACTTTAAATGTGCATTTTAAATATTTTAAGTATTTACCTTTAGCTATAGTTTCTTTCTACTTACAGAATAGCTTACCTATTTAATATGTATTCTAGGATATCCTTTTTCTCCAAGGAATTTCTCCTCCACTTACAAGCTGACGTCTGCACTTATATCATCTCATTCATTACTTCCAAGTTTCCTCAACAGTGAAGGCCTTAAAGCACTCTAATTAGCTGCTACAGTTTCTTATTCTCTAGATCTTGACAGCTTGTATTCCTCTTTCTCCATCAGTGGGTTCTCCTTAAGAGCAAATTCTTGTTATTAAAATTCTAAACTGAATTTCCAATGTTTCTTCCTAAACACATTTGACAATGACATATCACTCCTTGTATGTATTGCACAGTAATGTGTTTGATTCAAAATTTATTACAGAGAAGTAAGGGAACATTAGGAGCATACATTTATAGAGCTGAAGAGCCATATGTCAGATTTCTTTTTCCTACCCTTGTTTCAGCTAGAAATATCTTATGGTAAGTCACGTGTACCAATATCCAGGTACAAAAAAGTTTTAGCCATTTCTTAATTATACTTCCGCATTGTCATTTAATTTTCACCTGTGTGATGTCTCCTCTATCCTATTAACCATTTATACATCAACTCATCTGATTTTTGCACCATTTAAACTACGCTAGTCAAGGTTATCTCTAGCCTCCCTCTTGTTTCACTCATTAAACACAATTCACCCTTCATTTAACTCAAACTCGTTGCTGCATATGAGACTATAACCTGCTAACTTATGAAAGTCATTACAACTTAATTCCCAACAATTCATATTTCCTTGAATTTCTTGTTCCTACTTTGTCTCTTGTTTTTCATTCTCTTTCATGGCTTCCTTTCTTTCTTCCATCCCTTTGGTTGTTGATCCATCTGAAATCTCTTTTCTAGGAAATCTTTTCTCTTACTCTGTCTCTTATAAGTAAGTTGATTCTTATCAACTAGCTCAGCTAGCTAGCTCAGAGCCTGGAACCCACTTCAGATACTGTATCTCCCTTTCTTTCTGACCCTCTCCTGCTCACTCTTTCTCTCTGTATCTCTCAAAAATAAATAAAAAACATAAAAAATTTTCAAATACATTGATGATTCCCAAGTTTATATTTTCAGGGAAAATATATCTTAGAGTGTTCTGACTTCAACATTCAGTTAATTCTTGGACATCTAGATCAGATTTAGATGGTTTGAATTTAGAATTTTCCTTTTTCCTTCTTTAGTGTCCTTGAGCAATTTGCTTAACTTCTTTATTTTGTGGGGGGTTTTTCATGTGTAAAATTCAGGTAAAATAATATTTACATCTTAAGGTTATACTGATAAATTTAGATACTATAGATAAAATATCTATAGCTACATTTAGAATATGGCAACGAGTCATTACTATTAACTATACTGAGCATTCTTATTTTGTTATTGTATCTTATTGAGAGTCATATAGATGTGCACATTTAAGATTTAAATGTGTCTCTCACTATTGAATTTCCTTCTTTGTCAATCCTAAATCTCATCCAGGGACAATTTTTATTGTTCCTTTTTCCTTTATTCCTATTTTCAGTTTATCACTAGGTCTTGCCATTTTGTTTATCTTCTGAATTTGTTTCTTTTCTTCTCTTACAATCCTAATTTTACTCTGGGTGTTTTTACCTTGTAGTTGAAATATATCTTTGCATTTAATATTTTAAAAACAATGGAATCAGAATAATTTTTAAAAGCCCATATATGATTAATTCTCCTTTATGTGTTGTGGAAAAATGTTTGTGAAATATTATTAACTGACATTCATCTTATACTAGATATTCCTTAAAACTCTTGATCCATATCTCAGTTATATGAAAGTTTTAATTCATTTTGGCTTTAGGTAAGAATTATGAAGATTAGATGAATGAACATATTTATGGATTTTGAGTTTCAAATGCAACAAGCATTTAGATTAATCAATATTTTCATGCAATAAAGATTTTATTCCATATGATGAGTAAGGATAAGGCTTCTCATACTTAGAGAATTTAGGAAATTTGTTTAGCTGGGGATAAATGAGTTGGTATACAGTTTAGAGAATTTGACGATTCTGAATGAGATCTCTATGTTTGAGGCACTCTGCTATCTTCCACTTATATGGAGCCAGAATAACAGAAGGAAAGAAAATGAGATAGACTTTGCAGAGTTTTTTCTTTGTGGAGATCTAAGGAAGAAAATAATAAGAGATAACTAGTTGCTCCTTGAACACAGGCGGAAAGGGTTTTAGAAAGTCACATAGTATTTTTATTCTCAAGACTGGTAGAGAGTTAGAATAAGGGTGTTCCTATGCTTAATAGTGGCAGGAAATTAAAAATGAATGTTCAGTACTTCATACATTTTCCCATACTGCAATTTGCTGTAGAAATATAAAACTATATTAAAGCTTATAAAGAGAACCACTGAACCATAAGAGTACTGTGGGAGGAGGAATAAGAGATTCCACAGCAGAAACACACAGAATCGGTATTTGAGGACATGAAGAGATGATGGATATTTTGATAATGCCAACTCTAATGGATACAGATATTTTTTTTAGCACTTTATACACTGAAAGTGCACAAATGCACCAGAATTATGGTGAACTTGGGTTGAGGGTGACAGCACAGATATATGGTAATGATTCACTAAAATGAGGTGGTAGAGTAATTTTAATCCTTTCTATCACTCGTTTTTACCTTCATCATAAAATTTAAGCTTCTCAGTGAGCCTATGGAGTCTTTAAGAGCTTTACTTAATATTATATTAAGTAATATTTCTGGCATTACTTGACACAATTTACCTAATTTGTCCCATTCTTCTAGTGTACTTGCACTGGATGCTATCTCACTACCCATAGTATGTATATACCTCTATGGTGTTCAATGGAATATTATTCAGGCATAGAAAAGAATGAAATCTTGCCATTTGCAGCAACACAGATGGACCTAAAGGGTATAATGCTAAATGAAATAAGTTAGTCACAGGAAGACAAATTGCTGTATGATTACATTCATATGGGGAATTTAAGACACAGCAAATGAACAAAGAAAAAGGAGAAGGACAAAAAAAAATACACTTAAATACAGAGACCAAGGGGTTGGTTGCCAGAGGGAAGGTGGGTGACATAGGTAAAAAGGATTGAGAGTACACTTATCTTGATGTGCATGAGAAATGTATAGAATTGTGGAATCCTTATGTTGTACAACTGAGGCTAACTTGGCACTGCTAGTTATTCTTTAATGAAAAAAGAAAAACAAGAGATAGTATATCATAGTGATAAACAGTACAGTCTACAGAATCAAGCTACAAGTTTCACATCTCCTGATTCAAATTGCTTCACTTGTTTACTAGCAGTTCCCATAGAAGCTCATGCTTAACAACATCTATGTAAATTTCCATATGCGGATCCTTTTCTCTTTAGTGATGTCTACACTTGCAGTCTCTAAACTTCCTATTTTTCTTTCAAGTTTTGGTTTAGGTATAACTTTGACTGGGAATCTATCTATAATCTTTGAAATAGAAGTAGGTTTTCCTCTTGATAGTCCTGCTGTAGTCTATGACTATTCTAATGATAGGTCTTATGACTAACTTGTTAAATAATGCTGACAAATTTTATTTTGAACATTATTGTGTCTGCAGCAGCAAGCTTATCTCCAGGGGCCTAGTAAGTGTTCTTTAAAAGTTTGTAGAAATAAAGAATGAATGACTATCATATTTGCCTTAAACAACAAAAACAAGATATTTTCATTAAATTGACTGAGTTTTAAAATGATCCTATATATAAGATCATTAACATATAAGCTGATTGGGTAAAAATTAACTGATTTTTTTTCTGAGACTGCCTTTAATATTATGCAGGTGTGACTCTGATTCTATTATCTTCCTATGGGCTGATGTCTAGCAAGAGAAAATTTGCTTTCTGTGTTTTATGCACTGTCTTGGAAATAAAAATATGCTGTTACCCCTCCCCCTTTCCTTTAGCTTTAGTTTCCTCCAGAATATCCACTTAATGGAATTATTGTGAGTATTAATTGAGATAATACTAATGCATAGAAGATAATAAGTTAAAGCCACTATCACTTTTTTCTCCTTCATTTTCTTTTTCCTTCTCTTCTTTTTGCTTCATAACTTACTCTAATACTTATGCTAATGTATGAGGGCACTAGTCAATGGCATTACAAGTATTGTGTTTCCCTTTCTGAATTATTTATAAGGCTTGTGAATTTTGGTGCCTCTGGTAAACTGTTCAATATTTTGTAAAGAAATTCTAAGGGCAGAGTTCAGAGACTCTGCAATTTTGGACATGAAGTATTTCACATTTCTTTCTCAACTATCATTAGGTAATTAATTAGATGAGCAGTTATTGTTTTGTAAATAAAGAGTCTATATCTTTTGTTTTCACTCTATTCCAAGAGCCACAAGGATTTCCTATTTAAAATTTAATCAGTTTGTTAAATGCATGTTTTTACTTATTCCAGCAATCTGTACCCAACGAGAGGTGTGCATTTCTAAGGTCTGATGAATTGGAGCATGGTATTTCTATTAAGACAGTAATAAATACCAGCAGCAGTCTTTTACAGATAGGAAATTACCTTGGATTACAAGCATCTCTGCAGAAAATGAGCACTGATCTATGCTGAAGGGGAGAAATAACTGATAATCAAGTACCCTTTTAGATCATGTAGGAATCGACCCTTCTGATCCAACCTGAGAAGATTCTTAAAGCTCTCAGTGCTCCACTGTGGCAGTCTAACTCAGAGCATTGTCCCAGGTGCCCAAACCCTCCATTCTTTCTAATCACCAATTTAACTTCTGGGATATTAGAATATTAAGTGAGTGTTCTGGTAAACCACTTTAATTTAGGTATATTTTCAATTTAGTGTACTTCAAGGAATATTTGTATTTATAATTAGCTCATTGATCACTACAGACAACATTGCTAATAATTTGGCACTCCAATGAAGGCACAATTACAACTTGGTATAAATATAAATGTGTTGATATGCATGATGTTGTGTGGAAGGTCACTTCTGTTTGTTCCTAATGTTTCTATAACTACTTATTAATTTATTCAAAACATATGATACTGAGAACCTATGATATGATCGATATTATAAGTACTAAGGCCAAAAAGAGTGAAAAGGTACTGACTTATCTCTACTGATGTGTGAATTAAATATTTCCAATGAATTCAATCCCTTAAAATTTAATTTTTCTAAGACAAAAACACATTGAAAAATGATAATTACTTGTAACATTATAAATAACTGTTTGGTTTTTTCCATAGATATCCAAATTAATTTATTTCCATTTCATATTTAAATAGATTAGTCTGATATTTTTGCTGAGACCAAGGAGCTAGAATGTTAAATGAAGAAAGAAACTGAAATTACCAAATAAGAATATACTTACTCTTGGACAAGGTAATCATGAGTTTAGATGACTGTATGATCCTGATGGTTCCCAAGATGAAACTCAAAGCATAAGTGGAGTCAAATGTGTACACAAATGCCCCTCTCACTGAGCCATATCCATTCACAGACAGTTTTTTCCTGCAGCAGGTGTTCTCTGAGTTGCCAAGAAACTCTTGTTAAAAATTGATTCCACTTTAGTGGCACCTGGATGGCTAAGTCGGTTGAGCGTCCCACTTTGGCTTAGGTCATGATCTCCAGGTTAGTGAGTTCAAGCTCCATATGGGGCTTGCTACCGTCAGTGTGGAGCCCATTTCAGAACCTCTGTCCACTTCTTTCTTCTCCTACCGCACTTGTACTCTCTTAAAAATAAATTAAAACATTAAAAAACTACAAAATAAAATATTCTATTCCACTTTAAACCTAGGAAAAAATTTCTTACACAGCAAACCTGAAAAAAAATTATTTTAAATGATGAGAAATCTAAGGTGATTTTTAGAAGATTTTGACAAATGCTTTCTGATTTCTCTGGGCAAAGATAGACTTTTACACAGTGAAGTAACATGGATGTTTTATTACTTCAGACTCTTACGGATGTGTAGGAGCTCTCTATGTTCCTCTGTAACCAAAGTTCAAACAGGACTAATGATTATAATATATGCGGAATTTTGGCAAAATACCTAATAGAGACAGCCATGGGAATCATGTCCTTTGAGACAATAAGGTGAAACAATTTTATTAGATTCATTCTGAGTGCAAAACAATATTTTTCTGATGAAAAGATATTTCTGGCTACTCTCCAACCCATAGGAAATGTTACCAAAAGACAACAAAATTGCTTTAGGGCTGTACTTTCTGTGGAAAAATGTATAAATATACTTGAAAGTAGTATATATACAATCAATTTCTGAGTCAATATACTGTTAATACTTTTCCATGATAAAACTATAGATTGGCATTACAATTTTTGTCTTTGTTATACTCTTCTATGGACAAATCTTTATTTTAAAAAGCTTCCCATATTTAACTGTTATAGTTATATGTTAAAAATCTTCTTAAAAATAAAAATCTTATTTTATATAAATATCATATATTTCCTTAATTATCAGCATTATTATTAGAAGAGGAATTTCTGAGGAAATGACCACTGTATTTTAGAATTTTGAGAGGCAGCTGGGTGGTTAAATGTCCAACTTTGGCTCAGGTCATGATCTCACAGTTTGTGGGTTCAAGCCTTGCCTCTGGGTGTGTGCTGATAGCTCAGCGCCTGGACCCTGTTTCAGATTCTGTCTCTGTCTCCCTCCGCTCCTTCCCCACTCACTCTCTGTCTCTCAAAAATGAATAAATATTAAACAAAATTAGAATTTTGAAGTGTATTGTCACACTTTGCTTCCAATGTGTAATGTCATATAATATTCACAAAAGTGTTTGGTTCCCTCACCACTTTAGGATTACGAAGGAATACCATCCTTATTATGGCTGATTTCTGAGTCAGTTAGAGAAAGTAGGCAATTAAGTGGATATTTAAAGTTTCTGGGTTGTTACTGACAGAAGTGTTAAAAATATGGCTTTGGACATTCTAGTAAGAAATTACTGACTTTAGTCGTATCTATCAGATAGTGGTAGATCCAAATATACCCCACCAACAGGGTGGGTAGTTTTATTGAATGACTTCAAGCAGTCTGAAAGCCAGCTGTAGAAAAGACAACATAAAAGAGGAAAGGGAATAGGATAGATCTAGCATACCCAGATCCTTGTTCAAGATCTACTTGTCAGATTAGTCTTGTCAACAACAGAGGAAGGATAGTTATGAGATAGGCCAAGAGAGTTGCACACATGAATTGTTGAAAAAAATCTTCAAACTTTAGACATAAAGCAGGAGAATGACTGTCTGCCTTTACAATTTCATTATTTTATATTGTTTATTTGTTGTTTGTCTTCTAGCTCCTTTAGATGTAAAGTTAGGTTTTTTATTTGAGATTTTTCTTGCTTCCTGCGGTAAGCATATATTGCTATGTACTTCCCTCTTAGAACCACTTTTGCTGCTCCCAAAACTGTTGTGGACTCTTGTGTTTTCATTTTCATTTTTTCCATGTATTTTTAAATTCTTTATTTGATTTAAACAGAATAAAAATGAGTTTGGCCTTTTCAGGAGAATATTTAAATTATTTTTCTTCTCTTCCGAGTGACTGATCACATTCGCCAAAACTTACTTGCGTACAAGAAATACATTCCTTCTGATTGTGTCATTGAAATCTTGTTTCACTTGCTTGTTCCTCAAGGTATAAATGAAGTGGTTCAACAAAGGGACAGCTATTGTAGTGATCACAGATACCCCTTTATTAATGTCCACTTCTTCTTTGGATGAACATTTGATGTAGTTGAGAATACAGATGCCATAACTGATGGAAACAACAATCATGTAAGAAGAACAAGTGGAAAACAAGTGAAAATAGTTTTTTTTTTCATTTGCTGAGCAAAAAGAAATCTTAGAATTGTCCTGATGATGTATATGTAGGAAAGAATCACACACACATTATGGCGATAATGAATGTTAATACTGCACAAATAATAGCAGTCTAATTCATAAACCATGTATCTGAGCATGAGATTTTAAATAGGGGAGCTGCATCACAGCCAAAATGATCAGTGATATTAGAATTCCAGAATTCCACGTGGAGACTCATATCAATGGGTGTGATGATAATTAACAGCCCAAGATCCAGCAGCAGAGGATAAAGATGGTGCAGACTCTATTGTTCATGATGGTCATGTAATGAAGGGGTTTCCGAATGGCCACATAGGACATAGGTGTCAGTAGGAAAAGCTCTGTAAACCCAAAGATCTAAAAGACTATTTGACTGGCACAGGCATTGTGAGTAATCGTATGGTCCCCAGTTGGTAAGCTGAACAGGAATCTGGGAACACATACTGTTGTTAATGAGATTTCCAAAAAGGAGACTTTCTAAAGGGGAAAAAAATAGGTGTTTTAAGATGGGAATTTGTCAGTGTAAGATTGATAATGGTCAGGGTTCCAGTTATGCTCAGAATGTATGTGAGAAACAAAAAGTAAAAATCAAAACTTGCAGCTGTGGATCCTCTGTGAGTCCTAACAAGATGAACATTCTTATTGCTGTGTGATTTTTTTCATTATTCCCTTTGGTATTTTATGCAATCTGCATGCAATAAGAAAGAAAAGAATATGAGCTCTTCTCAGTATCAAAAACAATATAACATCCCCGAAAGAACAAAGAGCGAATTATTCCAAATTGTTTTCTCCTGCATTTTATTATGGATTTAATGACTTTTGTAAATTTTAGTTAAAAAAATTTCTCCTGAAAAGGATGTTGAGATCCCCATACTTCCTCTTTCTGCACAAATTGCAATCACTTTTTATATTATTTACTTAATATTTATGCTTTCCATTCTGCATTGTTTTTTTACAAAATCAAGAAAAGATATTTACATTTAAAAAATTTAGCACCCAATCTTGCCATTTAACTTGACTTTCAGTCTTTTTCTAACAACTTATCTTCAAATGTTTTTCACTAGAGCTTAGCACACACACACACACATACACACACAGACACACACACACACACACACACACTCAGAATTTTGTTGTACAATGTTTTCTACAATAATTTGGAGACTGTTAAATAAAAGGCATCAATTTTCTCATGTATGCTTCACCTTAGCTCAGATAAAAACTGACTTAGTGTGTTTTAAAGATCATATTTAAACAAAGTTTTAAAGGATTAAATCCTTGAGAGTATCTGTTTCACTCTTCTTTAATTGCATGTTGTTTATAAGTATCTTCTCTACACAATTACCTGTTATTCATTACTCAGTCAACTTAAATCTCTTCTGTTTCCACAGAAATTTTGTGAGTTCAGCTTTAGGCTTTGTCCTGCAAAGTCAATGTCTGCAGAAAGAATACTCAAGACTCTATGCAAGTCAAGAGAGATTGAGAGGTTTTGATCCCCCCGTTTTGGTTTCCTTCTTCAATATTACTTTGGCTATTCGGGGTTTTTTGTGGTTCCATATGAATTTTAAGATAGTTTGTTCTAGCTTTGAGAAGAATACTGGTGCAACTTTGATGGAGATTGCATTGAATGTGTAAATTGCCTTGGGTAATAATGACATTTTAACAATGTTTATTCTTCCAATCCATGAGCACGGAATGATTTTCCATTTCTTTGCGTCTTCTTCAATTTCCTTCATAAGTCTTCTATAGATTTCAGCATACAGGTTTTTCACATCTTTGGTTAAGTTTATTCCTAGATATTTTGTGGTTTTTTGTGCAATTGTAAATGGGATCTGTTTCTTGCTTTCTCTTTCTGTTGCTTCATTTTTGGTGTATAAGAATGCAACTGATTTTGCACATTGACTTTGTACCCTGCAATATTACTGAATTCATTGATCAGTTCTAGAAGGAGTCTGGTGGAGCTGATCGGATTTTCACGTCATTTGCAAAAAGGGAAAGTTTGACTTCTTCTTTGCCGATTCTGATGCCTTTTATTTCCTTTTGTTGTCTGATTGCTAATGCTAGGACTTCCAGCACTATGTTAAACAACAGTGGTGAGAGTGGACATCCCTGTCGTGTCCCTGATTTCAGGGGGAAAGCTCTCAGTTTTTCCCCATTGAGGATAACATTGGCTGTGGGGTTTTTGTAAATGGCTTTTATGATGTTTAAGTAAGTTCCTTCTATCCCAACTTTTTCGAGGGTTTTTATTAAGAAAAGATGTTGTATTTTGGCAAATGCTTTTTCTGCATCTATCGACAGGATCATATGATTTTTTTCTTTTGTTTTGTTAGTGTGATTTATCACATTAATGGATTTGTGAATATTGAACCAGTCTTGTAACCCAGGAATAAAGTCCACTTGATCATGATGGAGAATTTTTTTTATATGCTGTTGAATTTGATTTGCCAGTATCTTGTTGAGTATTTTTGCATCTGTATTCATTAAGGATATTGGTCTGTAGTTCTCTTTTTTTTGTTGTTGTTGGGTTTCAGCCTGGCTTAGGAATCAGAGTGATATGTGCTTCATAGAATGAGTCCAGTAGTCTTCCTTCCATTTCAATTTTTGGAATAGCTTGAGAAGGATTGGCATTAACTCTGCTTTAAACATCTGGTAGAATTCCTCTGGGAGTCCATCCGGCCCTGGGCTTTTATTCTTTGGGAAATTTTTGGTAACTGATTCTATTTCTTCACTGGTTATAGGTCTGTTCAGATTTTCTATCTCTTCCCATTAAAAAAAAAAAAAAAAGAAATAGGTGAAAGGGATTAAGAGTACACTTATCATGATGAGAGCTGAATAATGTATAGGATTGTTGACTCACTATATTGTACAACTAAAACTAATCTATTCTATATATGAACTATACTGGAATTGAAATAAAGAAACTTGGGGCACCTGGGTGGCTCATTTGGTTAAAAAAAGAGAGAGAGATTGAGACGAAAGTTAAGGAAAGTCTTCCCAAGCTGCTCTCAAGCTCCTGTATTTATTAAGCATACATTTGGGCAAAAAATATCTAGTATGTTTGGTGGGCTATGTGCCAGTAGGAATATATTGAAAATTAAAAAATTTTTAAATGTAAAAAATGTGCTTTTGTACATTTGAACTCTCAGGTTTATTACTCATATACAAACATGCACTACACTTGTTCATCAGCCAAGGCATAAATGGGGAAATTCTGCCCAGATTCCAGCTCAATGCAGTCTTGACTGGAGGATACTAACCACTTGAGGTGATTTGATCTTTGCCAACTGAATTCAGGGAGTCAATCATGCTGAGCTTGGTCTCTGTCTCACATTGCCGACTGAGCTAGTGTTAATTGTGGAGACATTTATTAAAATCTCTCTTTCTAAAAAGATATGGTTTGGAGTTTCTTGTTGTCAAGTTTCTTCATAAAATTGACTCAGTTTCATGATGATTTAAGCAGAGGAAATGGGCTTAAATTAGTTACTCTGATAGAGCTAGAAGCAAAGGTCCTCTTATTTGTAATCGTGTTTTATTTTGTGCATGTGTGCATGTGGGTATGAGTGCTTGCATGCTATTGTCAGGCAGTTGTGGTAGACACTTCTCCTCTTTCTTAAAGAAAATCTAAATATTCTAGCTTGCTTATGTCTTTAGACTATCATATTTGTTTCTATATTCATAGTATTTGTTTTCTTTCTTCTGTTACAATGTTATAATTTTACTTGATATGCCCATTTTGAGTTCTTTTATTTTAAAGTTTATATGAAAAATACCTTAAAACAAATATGAAATATTTTATACTTCAAATGTTACTTTTGGTGTATTTACATATGTGAATTGAAAGAGTTTAGAAAAACTATTGATCCAAAATTTTTTCAGGATTCATAGACACTATATTTCACATGTCATATAATCTCTTTTTGAATAATATTAGAAAAACTAAGTGAGAGATGGGAAGACTTTATTTCAGGAAACAAATTCTCATGCTCCTTTAATTGAAAAACAGTTTGAATTGAGATTTGTGGGGGACCAACCCACGCACCACAGTCGAAAGGTCCCGAGTAGGGGGTTGGTGTCGGCGCAATATCTCTAGGAAAGAAGACGAGACGAGATGAGACAAAACGAGACAAGACGAGACAAGACAAGATGAGACTAGACTAGACAAGACAAGACGAGACAAGATGAGGCAAGACGAGACAAGACAAGACTAGAGGAGACAGACAGTGACATGGATGGTGGTAAAGTCACACTTTATTAAGATAGCCAGGGTCTTATATACCATGGGTGATTACATTGTTTCTTTAATGGTTACATAGTTCAAGGTCCTTGAAATAAAGACATGCTCCGGAAAAGGTCATTCTTATCAGGACAGTAGTAAGTAACAGGATTAAGTCATTACAAAAGAGGAATCCCCTAATAGTCTGGTTTTAAGCATAAGATAAACCTGAAGAATTCTATGAGGAGATATACATTTTTTAAGGCCTTTCATCAGTTATTCAACGGTAAGATGCTCATCCTTTTATAAGCAAATCTTTTGGCAGAGGATTATGTTCACTCCCAACAGCAGACAAAGAGCAGAAAATAAAGTAAGGGAAGGTCACTGACTGACCCAAGTTGATTCAAAGCCTAAAAGTATATGCCTCTTTGCAAAGCAATGAGAAAATCATAGGATGAACAGAAAACATATGTGGGGCCCAGGAGGCCAAATACTGTGTGAGGGTATTTTTTGCCTACTGGGCCCCAACAAGATTAAAGAGAGAAAGATGTTATTTGTTCTGAGAAGGTTCAAAAATCAAGATTCGAAAGATTATTAGGTAAGTTAACCGGACTGAACTAGTTAGGACTTCCAGAAAAAAATGATAAGGAACAAATCATTGTTTCATTAAGTTTTCAAATTCCATGTGCTCTTAGTGTGTAAGGTAAATGCAATTTCTTTTATTGTGTCGAAAGCTTGTTTCACTTGCTTGCTCCTCAAAGTATAAATGAAAGGGTTCAACAAAGGAGCAACAGAAGTAGTGAGCACAGATACCCCTTTATTGATGTCCACCTGTTCTTTGACTGAAGGCTTGATATAGATGAAAATACATCTGCTGTATGTGATAGAAATAACAATCATGTGAGATGAACAGGTGGAGAAAGCTTTTTTTCCTTTGGGAAGCCGAAGGGAATCTTAGAATTGTCCTGATGATATATAAGTAGGAAAGGATGAGCCCAATCAGTGTAATAATGAATATCAGTACTGCACAGATTATAACCATCTGTTCTATAAGCCAAGTATCTGAGCATGAAATCTTAAAAAGAGGAAATGGGTCACAGCCAAAATGGTCAGTGGCATTGGAGTCACAGAATTCCATCTGAAGACTTATACCTAGGGGTGCAGCGATGATCATCCACCCAGAGATCCAGCTACAGAAGACAAAGATGGTACAGACTTTGTTGTTCATGATGGTCATGTAATGAAGGGGTTTGCAAATGGCCACGTAGCGGTCATAGGACATGGCTGCCAGGAGAAAAAATTCTGTGGCCCCAAAAACTCCAATAAAAAATACTTGACTAACACAAGCATTATTAGTGATCGTTTTGTCCCCAGTTGATAAGCTGTATAGGAATCTGGGAATGCATACCGTTGTGAATAAGATTTCTAAGATGGAGAAATTTCAAAGAAAAACATACATAGGTGTTTTAAGATGAAAATCCATGAATGTAAGAATGATAATGGTCAGATTTCCAGTCATGCTCAGCACATAGGTGAGAAATATGAAGATAAAAGAAGAACTTGCAACTGTGGGTCCTCTGTGAGTCCCAACAAGATGAATGTTGTTATTGCTGTGTGATTTCTCCTTGCTACCTTTGCTGTTTTAAGCAATCTATGTGTAAAATATCAAAGAGGAAATATCTAAACAGAAAACAAGACAGAAACCAATGAAACAGAAAACAAACAAGAGTGAAGTTTAAAGGAATCAAGAGCTGATTTTTAGGAAAGATAAATAACGTTGACAAAACTTGTGAAAAAAGGAGAAAAGATAAAGTTTATCAGGAATGAGAGTAATGATAACATTACAGGTTATAACATTAAGAAGATAAAAATAAAATATTTTGAAAACATCTGCAGAGTAGATTTGGTAACTTAAATGAAATGAACTAATTCTTTCAAAGCTACAATTTAACAAAGCTAATTCAAGATGAAACATCTAACCTAGATACCCCTGTATCTATTAAAGTAAACAAACATCTAGTTAAATCATCCCACAAAGAGAATTTTAGGCTCAGATGGTTTAACCATAGTCTTCTATTGAACATTTAAGACAAAAACACCAGTTCTATTTAAATCCTTTCATAAAATTGATTGTTGAAAGCAAAAATTATAACATTATCTAACGGAGTTTCTGATGTATATAAAAATAATATAAATGATTGACCTGGACCGCAGGTCAGTGGAAACAGGTCCTGAGGGAGGGGGTGAGAATGGGGTAGGGCAGGGAACACAGAGAATGGAGGCAAGACAAAATCTCTGATCAAGCCCCTTTATTGAGAGAATACAAGCATCTTATAAAGAGTACAAGGCGGGAAACAAGGTGGTGGACCTGGTCAGTTGCTAAGGAAACAGGGTCAAAGGATTATAACAAATGGTTTAGGGTGGGAAGAACCAAAACTGCAATTTCAGCCCAGCACCTGGGGGCCCCGATAAGAAATCCCAGACTGGCTGTCTCTGGCCCTAATTTGGGAGCGATAAGGCGGTTCTGCCCTGTGGGTGACGGATGTTTGGTTAAGGCATCTATCTTGTCTTCAGGCAGCTCCTCTGGCAGCCCCCTACAAATGATAATCACAATAAAAAGAGAAAAATGCAGTGTCCTACTTAGTAACATAATTTCTAAATTCTACATTCATCGGTAAGATATTGATTCAAGTGGTCTGTGGAATGTTTACTGTTTTTAAGTCACACACAAACTTTTAAGAAATGAGATAGTCAAAAACACAGTATACAAATTTAAGTGAAACACTAAAGAAGTTAATTTTAATCAGGAAATAGGAAACAAAAGAAAGAACAAGGGGAACAAACAAAAATCAAGTAACAGAATGATAAATAGAAGTCCAAACATAAATGATTACATTGCATAAAATAATCAAAACATATCACCCTGATTAAAAGGTAGAGATTACAAAATATGTTTTTAAAAAATCACCCACCTAGAGAGTGTATTTAAACACCTCACTTCAAATACAATGACATAGATAGGTGAAAGTAAAAGAATAGAACAATGAGTACCATGTGAACCCTAACCAAGAGAATGTTGGAGTAACTATGTTAATATCATCACCAAGGAAAATGAACAAGCATACAGAAGAAAGTTACATATTATTTGATAAATAAGCCAATTAACCAAGAACACCAAGAGATTCTAAATATTTATGTATTTAACAGTGCGTCAAAATATAAAAAGAAGAAAGTGGCACAAATGATAGAAGAAAGACATAAATTGGCAATTATAATTGGAGATTGTCTTCTTAATTGACAGAATTAGTTGACTGAAAGTCAATAAAGGTATAAAAAACTATATAATATTTTTGAGAGATGGAGGGAGGGGTAGAGAGAGCGAGGGAGAGAGAATCCCAGTGCAGAGCCTGACATGGGGCTCAATCTCAGGAACCATGGGATTATGACCTGAGTCATCATCAAGATGCAGATGCTTAAACAAGTGAGCCACCCAGGTGCTCCTTCATCTGTTTTTATTAGGCAAGTATTACCATGATAGCAAAGCCAAAGACATTACAAAAAAAAGGAAAACACCAGAACAATATCTTTTATAAATAAAATAGAAATTTTCAACAAAAAATAGTAAATCAAACTCATTATACTCAATAACTTTATAAGCGTAACACTTCATGAGAAGGTGACATTTATCCCATGAATTCAATATTGGTTCAATATTTTATTTTATTTATTTCATTTTATTTTAATTTTTTAAAGTTTTTATTTAAATCCTAGTTAGTTAACATATAGTGTAATATTGGTTTCAGGAGTAAAATTTAGTGATTCATCAGTTACATATAGTAACTAGTGCTTGGGGTGCTTGGGTGGCTCAGTCGATTGAGTGTCTCGCTTCCTCACAGGTCATGATCTCGCAGTTGGTGGGTTTGAGCCTTGCGTCAGGCTCTGTGAGGACAGCTAGCTCAGAGCCTGGAGCCTGTCTTTCTGTGTCTCCCTCTCTCTGACCCTCCCCTGCTCACCCTGTCTCTCTCTCTCTCTCTCTCTCTCTCTCTCTCTCTCTCTCTCCAATATAAAAAAATTAAAGAAAGCTAGTGTTCATTATAAGAATGTCCATTTTTCAATCGCGTATCTATTCATTCAAAAAAGTTCAGTACTCATGTTCTAGGTATGGAATTAGACATTAGATTATTCATTATTTTCCAAGATTAAATACCCTTCTCATCTATCTATGTATTATCTATCTATCTATCTATCTATCATTATCTGCCTGTCATCTAACTATCGATTTACAAGTCACAATGTCAATATTGCATAATGGTTAACAAACTATGCTTTGGAATTAAAGATCTAATTGCAGTCCTGTCTCTATAATTTCTAAACTTTGTCATGAGTGTGAGCAAGGAAAATGATTTCCCTAATTCTCAGTTTTTTCAACAACCAAAATGTTAATAATTATGTATACTTTGCCTGTTATGACAATTAAATTGAAAACATATGTATAACAATTAGTGTAGTACTTCTATACAGTAAACATTCAGTAAATGATAGGTCTTACAATGATTAGTAATTCTTATTAATGTTTCAACTTAGGGGTACATTCTCAAATCACTGAAGGAAATATTCATCCTCAAATTATAATGTGCAAAAATTCCATTTATCTTCTTAATATTGAACACAATTGTTTGTAAAAAATGATAGGTAGGAGTAGTATTTGAGTCAGGTACCCATATGCTGCTCTTCTAGGGATAGATTTACATGTTGGGAAAAAAAACTCAAAAGGACTTAATTTAGCACCTATTATTGCTATCTTGGCACATATTATTATGCATGATCCAAAATAATCTGCTGGTTTACAGTGTCTACATGATTGTCTTGAAATGAGTATTTTTAATGTGACTACTTTAAGAGTTTTCTGTCATTATGCTTGAAACAAGAAGGTTTTATTTAATAAAGTGATAAAGATGCAGGTCAACTGGTGTTTTGTAAGCTCTTTTGATTATTTTTTCATCTTTCTTATTTCTCCTTAGAGACACTCTCCCCTTGGATTTCCTGTAGAAATGCGTTCATTCCTTTTAGATTATTTGAAACTAATAAATATCTCCCAAATTTCAAGCTAATTATCTCAGCTATGGTAATCTTCATGAATGTGTGCAAAATGGGATTGGTTGGACACACATCTCATAATTTGTATGATATTTAAAAAGAGGAGTTTATGAGAAACTTTCTTACCCAGGGCATAGATACTACCATATGTTTAGATATATTGATAGTGCAGAAAAATTACACTATTAAAATATTCACACTTTTCTCCCTGCATTGAATTAATATAAGGGTATTTTATATTAAATTTTTCTGCCTAAAAAATTAAATATTGTTTCCCAGTGAGTATGTTTGCCTTTCTTTAGGGTTGATCCCTGGTCATGGAGCCTCTAGAAAAAAATATACCAACATATACTGTTTATGGTAAGTAAAATAGTGGTGTTTCTTTCAAAAATGCAAGAATAACTACAAATACTCTGTAAGTTACATACAAATAAGAAGCAATGATATAGAAATGATATTTTATTTTTACTCCTTGTATAAAGCATTAATTATTCCTCATTTTCTAAACAGAACATTTTCTAAACTCTTTTGGAGGTGCTAACTATGATGAACATTTTGAGTAATGAAAACGTATCATTGATAATTAGTGGAGTTTGTGAATTTGTATATGAGGTAATGGGAAAAATCATGTACAAGGAAAATATTATGTATTTAATAATAAAAAGAACACTTCAGAACAGGTAAAGATATTGATTGGAAAATTAATAAGAAGGATGAAGATTAAATATTTTTATTTAAAAGAAAGAAAATATATATTTTTTTTCTGCCAGTTTTTATGTTCTGAGTTTATTTGGGATTAGCTTACTTATTTGGCAGTTATTTAGCAAATTGATAGCAAAGATTTCCTTGGGTTAAGAGGAATGTAAAGTGCATCACTAGATTTATTTTAACTGAAAATATGGCTCTAAAATATATAACCAATTAGTGTTTTCAATTCACAGTATTTTTTATTTTGCTGTTATAAAGTAATAAATTAGAGAAGTTTGAAAAAACATGTTTTATTGCATGGTTTCTTTGGTAGGATGTGTTACTAAGAATGACTGAATTTTTAAAGAAAAATATAAATGGCCTATAATTTAACAACTAACTGAAAGTCCTTTATTTTATATCACTATTATTTTCATATATGTTGACAGAAATCATACCTTCATGTAGCCTATGTAGACATTTATAAAAATAGGGTCAGTCTGTATAAACCTTTTTGCAATGTTACATCTAAAATTACATTTAGAATATTTCTAAAGGGAATATATTCATCAATGTCCTCACTTTAAAATGAAATTATCTGCTTGAATAAATTTAAAGAATTGATAATTTTAATATATTTAGATTGCTTTCTATTTTTCACTCAAATTCTGCTATGGCATATGGTTTATATGTAAGATGGAAATTGAATTGCCTTTGAGAGAGGTAAAAATTGCATTATATATTCTCAATATTTTTTTCCTTTTTAGAAAGTTGTGGTTTTTTTTCACGTTGCTGAACTTGTAATAGTTTCAATGTATTATTTTGGATATTCTTTAAATATTCTTTAAAAAAATTTTAAGTGTTTATTTTGGAGAGAGAGTGATGGGAAGGTGCAGAGAGAGAGAGAGAGAGAGACAAAAAATCCAAAGCAGGCTCCAGGCTCCGAGATGTCAACACAGAGCCCCACATGGGGCTCAAAACCAATAACTGTGAGATTATGATCTGAGCCAAAGTCAGACGCTTAACGGACTGAGCCACTTAGGCGCCCCTTACACTCTTTTTCTTTTGTCATTTTATGTCTTTATCAGTAGTTCAGAGAAAAGTTGCAAGAGGCTATAATGGGTCTCTAAGCAAATACAACTTTTAATATGAAATCTAAAATTTCAGATTATAACTGTAGGTCTTAACTGGGATATTTTATTTCTAAAAGTCAATAATTAAAAATGAATTAATCAATGTTGAATGAGGAGCCAAGATTTTATCTAATTTATTTAAAAACTGGACAAACTTGGAACAAGTTACAAATGAGTTAGAAATTTGTAAGTAAGGGTGAAAAAATAAAATATTATGGATTGTTCAGGTCAATTTTCAAAGTCGTGTTGACTTCTATGGTGCTTTTTAAAACTAGTTTCTGGGGGCACCTGGGTGGCTCAGTCAGTTAAGCGTTCGACTTCGGCTCAGGACATGATCTCAAGGTTTGTGGATCCCAGCCCTGCGTCGGGCTCTGTGCTGACAGCTAGTTCAGAGCCTAGAGCCTGTTCTCAGATTCTGTGACCCCTTCTCTCTCAGACCCTCCCTTGCTCATGCTGCATCTCTCTAAAAAATAAATAAAAACATTAAAAAAATTAAAAAATGTTTCTGTTGCATGGTTCTAGATCATATCTTCTGGCTCACAGAGTTTTACCTCATAAAGAAGTATGTTTGTGAATATAGATCCTTTCATATATCATTTTCTGCATATATCATTTCTGCATATAAGGCTACTCAGATAGTTTCTTATTATTGTATGTTTTTTTATTTTAGAATTTGTTTGACATCACAAAAGAGAAATGAGGAACCATACAAAGCAGATAGAGTTTATCCTTCTGGGACTGACAGATAATTCTCAGTTGCAGATCGTGATTTTCTTATTTCTACTTCTAAATTACCTGTTGAGCATGATAGGAAACTTGACCATTATTGCCCTCACGCTACTGGATTCTCACCTCAAGACCCCAATGTATTTCTTCCTCCGTAATTTCTCTTTCCTGGAAATTTCATTCACAAGTGCTTGTATCCCCAGATTCCTAATCACCACTGTAACCAGAGAAAAGACCATTTCCTATAATGACTGTATATCTCAGTTGTTTTTTTACATATTATTGGGGATTACAGAGTTTTTCCTTCTGGCAGCTATGTCCTACGACCGCTATGTTGCCATCTGTAAACCTTTGCATTATACATCTATCATGAGCAGCAGAATTTGTCATCAGCTTGTACTCAGTTCTTGGGCAACTGCGTTCCTGGTCATCTTCCCTCCACTGATTTTAGTTCTTCACTTGGATTTCTGTGGCTCAAATATCATTGATCATTTCATTTGTGACATTTCTCCTGTCCTGCAACTTTCTTGCTCAGACACACATTTACTAGAACTGATTGCTTTTTTTTTAGCTGTGATGATCCTCATTGTCACATTGTTTTTAGTAGTCCTTTCTTACTCTTACATCATGAAGACAATTCTAAAATTCCCTTCAATTCAGCAAAAGAAAAAAGCCTTCTCTACCTGCTCCTCTCACATGATTGTTGTATCCATCACTTATGGTAGTTGTATATTCATGTACATAAAGCCATCTGCAAATGAAAGAGTCACTACAAGCAAAGGAGTAGCTGTGCTCAATACTTCAGTTGCCCCTTTGTTGAATCCATTCATTTATACTTTGAGGAACCAGCAAGTGAAACAAACCTTCAGAGACGTATTTAGAAAGATATTTTCTGCTTCAGACAAGTAAGACCGTTTCTGAAATAATTAATGTAAAAACATTAACAAAACCAGTGAACAAAAACAATTTAGGCTCTCCTAGTTTAAGAATTTATCTTTAACATTTAATTATTTGGATCACCTTAGTTTTCCTGGGCTTAGAAACTCTTTCCATTTCATACATTCTGACTTTAACTTTCTGTTCTTCTAAGTGAAACATTTCTATGTAAGAAATGTAAAAGTGCAAGTTTTTTCTAGACATGTTGAAAAATAAAATATAAGGTTTAGATTGTACTATACAGTGTAGGTGCAGGAGAGCTGTATTTGTTAAATAATTTAAATAAATATACCATGTTTTAACTAAAAGCCATGTCCTTTAAAATTCTTAGGTAAATTTAATTTTTAAATTATTGAATATTTTAGATATCCACAAGAACTTACTTTTTAAAATGATAATGTACAGAACTATTTTGTAAAGTTACTTATTGAAATGTTAATTGTCAAAGTGGTAAGAATATGGTTTTTTTGAAATGAAGCATACATCTTATTTGTGTGATTTTATTTCAGTATTTATGTTGGATAAATTTTAAAATTACAGTAGAAGATAAACTATGGTTTAATATACATGTATCGATTTCTCACAGTCTTTTTCAAAAACATAAAACATGTTTAATTTCTTAAATATGTTCAAGAATCAGTTGAAAAATGGGGATATATAATGAGTTTTATTACCTGCCATATAGTTACTAGGTTTTACTTCAGTACAAGTTTTCCATGCTAAATGATATCAAATATCTTTTCATAATCCAAATGATTCCTTTAAAGATAGAATTATGTTTTATTTTCTCCAAAACTGAGGTTACACTAAGTATCAGCTCTTAAGACACATAGATGTCACAACTCTGTAAGTCTCCTAATGGATATACCACCATGTCCGTTGGCTTATAGCATAGTGATGATGAAGCTATTAGTTCCAGATTATCTTCTGTATATGTCGGTCATATTTGTTTTTGTCTATGTCTACACCTACCATACATTTCCCTCAAAATTCTCATATAATTTCTTGAAAATATTTGTAGATTAATTTTAATGAA
The DNA here is from genome assembly GCA_004023845.1 of Helogale parvula. Lineage (NCBI taxonomy): Eukaryota > Metazoa > Chordata > Mammalia > Carnivora > Herpestidae > Helogale > Helogale parvula. The sequence continues at coordinate 18,292 of PJEM01010680.1, read as the reverse complement.
ATCATACAAATCTCATCCATAACTCAAAGTAGAAATGATAATTCATTAATCAATCTTGACAATTAAGAGGAATATGGCTTATATTGTCAAAACTCAGAAAATTGGATACTTATGATTTATTTGTTTTACCAAATGCAAATTTTAGTTAAAATGTTATGAAGAAATTGAATTCTGCATATTTGGTTTATTTCCCTGAGTGATATGGACTATCAGTTCTGTAATTCTTTGTATACTCTGGGCTCAAGCAAGTATAGCATTTAAAAAAGTGACTGAGGCTTCTTACTGTAGAAGAAACAAATTAAGTAACCTGTATAGTGTATATTAGAATTGGAAGTATCAGTATGAATGCCTTACACATAAACACACACACACACACACACACACACACACACACACACAGTCTTCTGAGAGGGCTTTTAAGCAATAAAACACCAACATAACTATTCCACATTGATCCCTGAACCACTGCTGCTACATGATCACGTGAAATTTTTCTGGAGAAGGCTGGCACCGGGACACAGTCTTTGGACCTCTGAGTGGCACAGTCCTGCAAACGTTCCTGGGGGCAAGCTGGCACCAGGCCATTGCTTGGTGAGACCCTTCCCTAGAGGGCAGGAGTGGGCCCAAGCCACAAAGACCTCAGAAGTGAGGGGTTTGGAAACACAGCCTGCCTTCTTCCTTTCCTTCCTTGTTTCCTTCCATGTTTCCTTCCTTCCCTCCTTTCTTCCCTCCTTCTTTCCTTGTATCTTCTATCTATCTGTCTATCTGTCTATCTATCTATCTATCTATCTATCTATCATCTATCATCTATCTATCTGTCTATCATCTATCTATCTTCTATCTAATCTATCTATGATCTATTATTTTTTTATTGACAAGCATACTGTTTCTTCAAATTCTAAGTTCTTTAATTTAGGAATGTTATCTTCAATTGTTTTCTTGATCATAATTCCAATATTTATCCCTTTGTATTTCCTTATTTTTTCCTATTTCTATGGATTAGATATCCTTGATATATTCTTTAATCATTCAGTTAGCCTTGTGTTGATGTGAATTGCTGTCTTATTTCATTATCATTTAAAATTTAGGTGTTCTAATTTGCTCTTATGCATTTATGCTAACATTGTTACCCATAATAAGTGGCATGATGTTTACATTTGTTTTTGATTTTGTTTTGTTTCACATTTGTTTTAAATTGTATTATGCCTTATGCCACCTGGGTGGCTCCATGGGTTAAGTGGGTTAAGTGACTCTTGGTCACGGTTTCATGATTTTGAGCTGCACATGGGGCCCCACACGACAGTGTAGAGCTTGCATGGGATTCTCTGTCTCCCTCTCTCTGACCCTGCCCCAGCCATGCTGTCTCTGTCTCTCTCAAAATAAATTAAATTATGACTTTTAAGTGAAATTCTGTCATAAATATAAGTAAATAACTAATACATCTCATCAGTGTTTGTGAAGCTGTTTCCATCTCTTTAAATTCGATTATTCCCAAATTCTCACTAATGTGTCTATTTCCACTTGTTGTTTACATTATTTTAATTAGCATACAATGCCTTATTTGGTTTAATTTATTTTGATGCATCTTTTTTAAATTTTTTAATGTTTTATTATTGTTGATACAGAGAGAGACAGAGCATGAGAGGGGGAGGGGCAAAGAGAGAAGGAGACACAGAACCAAAAGCAGACTCCAGGCTCTGAGCTAGCTGCCAGCACAGAGCCTGATGCGGGGCTTGAAACCATGAGCATGAGATCTGACCTGAGCTGACTTTGGAGGCTTAATTGACTGAGCCACCGAGGCACCCCTTGATGCATCTTTGCTATTTCTGTTTTCTATATTATATTTGGATCTTAGATTATGTTATTAATTTTGATGTCTTTACATAATGTGTCATCTATATAATTTATACAGTTTTAAATACTATTACTTTCCTTCGTTCCCTAGAAGAATGAAGAAAAGTCTGGGTCAGAAATGGTAACAAGTTTAATTACTTGGAAATATGTTCTATAGTTTTACAGTGAGGGAAAGCACGGTGTATGAGTTTGGTTTGAAAGAAAAAGTAGTTTGATTAAGGTGAGATTAGGATGTATTATTAAATGTCTTTGAGGGGGTTAACATGACTAAATTAAAGGCACAAAGCCATGTAACAAGTTAGATGTTGTAGTTAAATACTTAGATAAATTTTTTCTTTCATTTTACATGGAGTCATCAAAACTTCAGCTTCATTGAAAGAAATATAATATTCTTTATGAAGTCGTTAAAAGCTTGTTTCACTAGCTTATTCCCCAAAGTGTAAATGAAGGGGTTCAACAAGGGTACGACACAAGTGCTGATCACAGAAACACCTTTACTTGTGGCCACCTCTTCTTTTGGTGATGACTTGATTTAGATGAAGATGCAACTTCCATAGATGATGGAAACTAAAAATCATGTTGGATAAACAGGTAGAAAAGGCACTTTTTCTTTGTTGGAAAAAAAGGGAAATTCAGAACTGTCCTGATGATGTATGGGTAGGACATAAATACACACACTAGGGTGAAATGAGGGTAAATACATCCACAAGGATAACCATTTGTTCTGTTACCCATGTATCTGAACATGAGATCTTCAGGAAGGGACTTGCATCACAGCTAAAATGATCAATGACATTGGAGCCAAAGAATTCAAGCTGGAGGATCAAGCTAAGGGTGGGGAGGGAAGAATGATCATCAAGCCAGACAACCAGCAGCAGAGGACTAATAAGGTACACACCCTACTGTTCTTGACTGTCATGTTATGAGGGGGTTACATATGAGAGCGACATAGTGGTCATAGGACATGGCTGCCAGGAGAAACAATTCTGTTGCTCCAAAGAGAATAGCAAAAAATATTTGACTTGCACAAGCAATGTAGGTAATGGTATTGTCTCCAGTTGATATACTGTATAGGAGTCTAGGAAATCAGGCAGTGGTAAATGAAACTTCTAAAAAGGAGAAAATTCTGAAAAAAAAAGTACATAGGAATTTTAAGATGGGGGTCCACCCAAGTGAGGATGATAACAGTCAGTTCCCCGTTACACTCAAGGGATAGGTGAGAAATAGAAAGATAAAAGCAGGATTTGCAGGTGTGTGTCATCTGTCAGTCCCAGCAGGATAAAAGTTGTTATTGCTGTGTAGTTTCTCATTGCTGACTTTTGAAATCTACCAGTCAGTCTGTGAACATAAATGAGATTTTATGAAAAGATCAATATTTGAATTCTGTACCAAAAGACTGAATATAAAAGCCAAGGACACCAGTTCACCTTTATTTTCTCATTTCATGTTATAATCAGTATTACTGCTATTCCAATAATCTTCTTGAATATTCCAAGGACAAGCAGTAAAGATTAATCCTTCAGAGTTCATATTACTATAAAACAATCCAATATTTCCTCAGATCAGTTTTTTGCCCCCACAAAATTTACAAAGGTAGTGGTTGATTGTAATTCATTCCATGGGTTGGATTTACAAGTAAGTTAGAGGTTAAAAAGTTGATGTTACTTAATGTGTACTTAAAAGTTCTTTATTTAGACAAACCTTGGATACGTGTCATATCTGGATAACGAGAACATGAATTCTCTTCAGTTATTATCAAAAGATTGTTTTATGGGTAAGATGTATTTTTCATCTTGAAAGCAAATAACAATGACAATAAACACAATTCCGGATCCTGAGATTTTCCTTTGTCTCTTGATTCTTCTCTGCTTGTACTCCTAAATCTTTTTTTTTTAAGTTTATTCATTTATTTTGAGAAAGACTGTGACAGCGCAAGTTGGGGAGAGTCAGAGAGAGAAGGAAAGAGAGAATCCAAAGCAGGCTCTGCACTGACTGCAGGGCTTGTACTCATGGACCTGAGCCAAAATCAAGAGTTGGTCTTTAACTCACTGAGCCACGTAGGCGCCTCTTTAGCAATCTGTTTAAGTATTTTGAAAAGATACCATTACCTCCACCTTCTCATCTTACCCCTCTTTAGTTTAGGCTTTAAGGCTCTGCAACATGACTTTCATGTCCAGCCCCCCCACTGCTCTTTGTAACTAACATCCACAAGAGCGTTATTATTGCTGAAAACAATGGCATATTTTTTGGAAGCTATTTTGCCTGGCATCTCTACAATTTATTCAATTTATTTTTAAGTTAAGGTTTACTCATTCTTCAGTTGAATTCCATTACATCTTGATTTTCTTCCAAATTCTATAGCTCTCTTTTTAGTGTCCTACAGTCTCCTCATTTTTTATTTTTCTATGAAGTATTGCTGTGCCTAACTATTGTATCTTGAGACCTTTCTTTTCTTGTTTTCTCTTTGTTCTTCTTCTTACTCCATGTTCTCTAAGAGGATTTCACATAGTGCAATTGATTTTATTGCCATTTATATGATGACTTCCAAAGGCCAGAACTATTCTAAATGAAAAAAAATTGCTAAGTGTGCATCACTAGTTGCATGCTCTGCAGATGCTTTACATACCATATGCTGAAAGTGAAATCATGCTCCTTCTCCAAGACTTCTCTTCTTATGTTAACTATTTACTGATAACTATTAATCTCTGTCTGTGGCCTGCAAAGGTCCTCATGGAAAGGACCTTCCTTATTTTCCTCACCTCATCATTTACAAAGTCCTTACCTTTGTTTCTCATAACTTAAGTTCCACAAGCATTGATTACTTGTATCCTTCATAATTTTCACATGCTGTCCTCTCTGTAAGGTTTATACTTTGACCAATGCCAATTGGCCCTTCAGGATTCTCCGTAGGTATCAGTTTTCTAAGGAAATCTTCATTTACCCTCCTAGCGAATGGGAGGTGATGATCCCATGTTATTGACAAGCACTTGTTGCTTACTCTCTCTTAGAATAGACCGCATGGTATACTTTGGAATAGTTATATTTCTTCTCTATGCTTCTCTAAACTTTTCCAAAATAGAGGTTATATTTTTATATATCCTTTTATTCCCTTATTTCTGGCAAATGTATGTTGATACGTAAATGTGATCTGAAGAAACAAGTAAGAGTTGTCTACATACTGAGACTAGTTATATTCTTAAAAGTTTTTTTCTTAATGAGTATTTATTTTTGAGAGAGAAAAAGAGAGAGCAAGCGAGCACAAGCGGGGTAGGGGCAGAGAGAGAGGGAGACAACCGAATCCAAAGAGGCTTTAGTCTCTGAGCTGTTAGCACAGATCCAGATGTAAGGATTACTCTCACAATCATGAGATCATGACCTGAGCTGACGTTGACTGCTTAACTGCCTGAGCCACCAGCCGCGCTCCATAAGCTATATTCATGGATGCCTATTCTGGTCAGCATTCTTATTTTTCATATCTATTTCAAATTGCACTGTCATTTTGAGTACACTTTTACACAGAAATCCAAAGTCTAAAGCCTTGTAAAGCCTTTCTTTCCAGACTTTTTCCAGCTTCTGAGCTAGTTTCTACTTTAATATTTAATTCTCCACCTACTGCTATTGATTGCTTCTGGGTTTGTTTCTAGTAATCTTTCTCCTGTACCTCTTGCTTGTTGGGTCCTTAGATTTTTTTTCCATTGTCCAGAATTTGTTGCTCATATAGTATTTCTTAGAGACCACAGTGGTTTTGTTTTTTGCTTTCTTTTCCTCTTTAAAGCTGAAACCACCTATTGTGTGTCTGAAGATTCAGTCCTCTCCTAAGAGAAGCTGGACCATGGTCGCTACTTGGCCATCCAGCCTCAACCCTCTCCCTCTGATGAGAAGTGTTAACACTTTTAATGAAGGAATTATTTTGCATAGTCTTCATTAAAGTAAGTAGTAATTCACATAGATACTATAGATGGAGATATTCCAGGAGTTCAAGAATAGTCATTGGATAATTTGGGTCACCAACAAACTCTAAGAATGAAGAATTTGTTCTTTCTCTGCTATATGCCTTGTTATTGCAGAAACTGAGTCTGACACGTTGCATACATTCATAATTTTAAGTGAGTGGTTTAATATACCTCATATATAATTTTAACTCATTTTTATTTCAATTTTTAAAAAGTGGAGAAAGTTTCAGGCAATAATGATAGCCAGAAGGCTCAGACTGCAGCATCATGAATAGAATTGCCACAAAATCCTGTGATTGTATCCAAGATAGAAGCTATTTCTTCATTTAAGCAATTTACTTCCCCATCTATATCCTAAAGCCCATTTCTCTGGTACTGACTCTCTTATAACCTGAAGTTAATTGTCTTTTAATAGTCACAGTATGAGCAATATGAATTCCATATTCTTATATGCATATTAGAAAATTCATTTAGCTGTCCAAGTGTTTTTGATTTTTTTTGTTCTTGTGCTATCTAGAAGCAATTTCAGTGAGCAATATTCTTTGAGAAACAAATGCTGAAGCATAGACACAAATCAGTAAACTGAGTTTGTGTAAGGGAAAAATGATGTCATTCCATTTCTGTGCCTTGAAACTGGCATGGCACCTCTACAACTGTTTCATTCAACTTTTTCTTGCCTTACCAGTACTCCTTTTCTCTCTATCTCCTTTTCCATCCATCAATCTAAAGTAGCACAGTGTTTAAATCTTTATTTGCACAAACCCTCAAGGTATAAAATATAATAGTGTAGTAGCAGTGAACTGCTCTCTTTTGCAGTGATTCTTATTTGGGAGCCAAATATAGTCTAGTTAGTCTATGACCCTAGGATGTGTCATCATGACTGAGATTCTTTGGGTAACAGAAATCTCGAGAGTTTGGAATCAGTCACACTCAAAAAGGAATTCTGATTACTCAAATAAATCATATCCATAACACTCTCCATAATCCTATCCAGATAAATAATGTGTCCTAATTATTAAAAAGCTGTGGCATATATATACTGCAAAATAGCTTCTGCTCCATTCCCATGGCCACTGATCTCAGCCCTTGAGACCAGACTATGGGTGAATCACAACTATAGTTATTCGAGAAACAATATCACATTTAGAGAGAATAAAAATGCTAATTCTGAGTGTCTTAAGACAAAATATACCAATGTATTTGACCTGCATTTGGGTATTTAAATTTTTTTAGAAATTCTAACTTGATCTTTTATCACACTTTAAATTTAACCGACTTTTGTTCTCTTTTCCTTTTTTAGAAACACATCACTTTTAATACTCTTTTCCATTTCATAGTTTATTGAGTGAGGGTGAATATATTTTCCTTTGTAGAAGATAATAATCCTCTCATTTTCCTAACTTATTTGGTCTTATTCTCTCAGAAATCTTTCCCCACAAGCAGGGTTAACAACATTAAGGCAAATGTGATGTTTGCAGCATAAGCTTTGCTCTCCCTTCACAACCACCTAAACTCCCAACTCTCTGATTTGCTTGACTTCCCAAGGTGTACTGGGCTGTGCAGGTGATTGTGAGTGTGTACTAGTGTAAGCCCTGACAGTTGGCTTTTTGTAATACAAATGCCTATCCAATAAACACATTTTCAGCCATAGGACTGAATAAAGAAGCACCCCACCACATCCCTCCCCCCATTTGTTTTTTTGGTCTTCTGGAACTTGGAATTCCTGCTCTTATGTTTTTAAATTCACCAACAAAGAGGGAACTTAAGACTGGCCCAAAATAGGTGTAGAAGGCTGCAACTGCAATTCTCTTGGACTCGGTTCCTAAATAAAGATGCAACTCTAGACACTAAATTAGAGCACATGCATGTATGTCTATGTCAGGACTTGCTTCCACTCAGCTACTGGAAAATATGAGCCAAAGTCAGCTACTTAACTGACTGAGCTACACAGACAGCCAGAGACCCTTATTTTAAATTTGGAAACATTTTCCTTTGGTCTCTGTCATGAAGAGAGAAAACCTATTGTAAGAGAGGAGAACACATACATTTCCTCTGGGTTTTGGAAGACCTCTGATCGGTCTGATCCAGGAGTTAGAGTTCCTACTCCAAATATAATATTTATGTTCCTCTACTCAGTTTTCTGGAGGTGCACTGAAATCACCTAAATGAATAAAGGATCCTCAGTAACCTGAGTTCTGATGTCACTAAGGAATCTTTCTTTAATAAACTTTGGCAAAACAACTAACACAGACCAAAGCAGGAATGTTGTCCTTTGAGGCAGTATGGACAGAATTAGACAGAGACCAGGTGCCCATTGTATAATGAGAAAAAGTGTGCAAGCCATATTCAGTTTTCTACTACACTTTCTGAGGATTTGGATCTATGAGACTTTAATAATCAAAATATTTTGTCTTACCTGATCTCCCATGATATAGTTTTGCTTGTAAAGAATTTAATATGGAAATATGTATTGAGAAAAATTACTATGTACTCAATGGTATTCAGAATGAATTTATTTTTTTAATCACAAGACTATTTATCTACATTTGAAAAATAGGGAAGCTATATGACACACATTCTTTATTCTGCCTACAGATGATGCCTGGTAAGGTCATGTTTACATGGATGCCTCAAAAACATTTCACTCAAGTAAAAACTATGACTATGATCATTTCTTCTGTGAAATATCTACCCCCAAGATTTTGAAATATGTGTGTTAAAAGGAACCCACTTGAAAATATTTTAAGATATTAACTAAAATTTGAAGGACTGGTTAAGAAATGTTGCTTTTTACCAATTATAAAAGTAAAATAAAAATTACAGTATCTTGGATGTGAGATGATTGCTTAGAAATCTGGGAAAACCTTGTGTGGTTACATATTAGTTGCTTTAGAAGTATGGTTTGATGATTGGAGTCCAGGGTTTAAATGAATAAACTTGTGATGATTACGAAAGAAAGGCCCTACAGTAAAGGAAGAAAAAATTCTTTGTTGCAAATTGCTTGAGTAAATAAAGCTAAACTCTCTTTTTAAATTAATTTTTATTTATTTTTTAAAATTTACATCGAGTTAATTAGCATATAGTGCAATAATAATTTTAGGAGTAGACTCCAGTGATTCGTCCCCTACATATAACACTTAGTACTCATCCCAACAAGTGTCTTCCTTAATGCCCCTTGTCCATTTAGCCCATCGCTCCCCCTACTCCTCCAGAAACCCTCAGTTTGTTCTCTATATTTAGGGTCTCTTATGTTTTGTCCCTATCCCTTCCCTGTTTTTATATATTTTTTGCTTCTCTTCCCTTCTGTTCGTCTGTTTGTATCTCGAATTCCCATTTGAGTGAAATTATATGACATTTGTCTTTCTCTGACAATAAATTTCACTTAGCATAATACACTCTAGTTCTATCCATGTTGTGATGGCAAGATTTCCTTCTTTTTGATTGCCAAGTAATACTCCAGTGTGTATGTGTGTGTGTGTGTGTGTGTGTGTGTGTGTGTGTGTGTGTGTACCACATCTTCTTTATCCATTTATCTGTTGATGGACATTTGGGGTCTTTTCATACTTTGGTTATTGTTGATAGTGCTGCTATAAACATTGTGGTGTGGGGCACCTGGTGGCTCAGTTCATTAAGTGTCCGACTTTTGATTTTCGCTAAGGTCATGATCTCACTATTTATGAGTTTGAGGCCCCCACCGGCCTCTAAGCTCACAGTAGAGAGCCTGTTTGAGATTCTCTCCTTCTCTCTCTGCCCCTTCCCTGCTCACATGCTCATTCTCTCTCTCTTTCTCTCTCTCTCTCCAAATAAATAGATAAACTTAAATAAAACCCAAAACATTGGAATGTATATGCCACTTTGAAACAGCACATATCCTTTTGGTAAATACCTAGTAGTGCAACTGTTGGATTGTAGGGTAGCTCTATTTTTAATGTTTTGAGGAACCTCCCTACTGTTTTCCAGAATATCTGACCAGTTTTCATTCCTACCAGCAGTGCAAAAGGGTTTTTCTTTCTCTGCATCCTCACCAATATCTGTTGTTGCCTGAGTTGTTACTTTTTGCCATTCTGACTGGTGTGAGGTGCTATCTCAATGTGGTTTTGATTTGTATTTCCCTGGTGATAAGTAATGTTGAGCATTTTTTTCATGTGTCTATTAGCCAACTGGATCTTTTTTTTGGAAAAGTGCCTATTCATGTCTTTTGCCGTTTCTTCCTGGGTTATTTGTTTTCTGGGTGTTGAGTTTGTTAAGTTCTTTATAGATTTTAGATATTAACCCTTTATCTTATATGTCATTTGCAAATACCATCTCCCATTCTGTTGGTTGCTTTTAGTTATGCTGATAATTTCCTTTGCCATGCAGAAGCTTTTAATCCCTTTTTAAATAGTTTATTGTCAAATTGGTTTCCATATAACACCCAGTGCTTCTCCCCACAAGTGCGCCCCCATGACCACCCCCCCCTTCCTCCCTCCTCCTCCCCCTTCAGTCCATGGTTTGTTTTCAGTATTCAGTAGTCTTCCTTGATCTGTGTCCCTCACTCTCCCCCGCTCTCTTTCCCCCTTCTTCTCCCCATGGTCCCCTGCCAGGTCTCTCCTGTCAGACCTATGAATGCAGACTTATTTCGCTTAGCATGACACCCTCAAGGTCCATCCACTTTGCTACAAATGGCCATATTTCATTCTTCCTCATTTCCGTATAGTACTCCAGGGTATATATATGTATATATATACCACCTCTTCTTGATCCATTCATCAGTTGATGGACATTAAGGCTCTTTCCATGATTTGTAGAAAGAGCCGCTATGAACATTGGGGTACATACGCTCTTATGCATCAGCACTTCTGTATCCCCTGGGTAAATCCCAAGCAGTGCTATTGCTGGTATTGCTGGGTCATAGGGGAGTTCTATCGATAGTTTCTTGAGGAGCCTCCACACTGTTTTCCAGAGCGGCTACCCCAGTTTACATTCCCACCAACAGTGTAGGAGGGTGCCTGTTTCTCTACATCCTTGCCAGCATCAATAGTCCTTTGATTTGTTCATTTTAGCGACTCTGACTGGTGTGAGGTGATATCTCAGTGTGGCGTTGATTTGAATTTCCCTGATGATGAGTGACACTGAGCATCGTTACATGTGCCTGTTGGCCATCTGGATGTCCTTTTTGAAGAAGTGTGTATTCAGCATCAACAATCAGACAACAAAAGGAAATCAAAGGCATCAGAATCAGTAAAGAAAAAGTCAAATTTCCCATTTCACAGATGACATGATACTCTACATGGAAAACCCAATCGACTCTACCGTAAGCCTTCTAGAATTGATCAATGAATTCAGTAATGTTGCAGGGTACAAAGTCAATGTACAGAAATCAGTTGCATTCTTATACACCAAAAGGGAAGCAACAGAACGAGAAAGCAAGAAACAGATCCCATTCACAATTGCACGAAAAACCATGAAATACCTAGGAGTAAACCTAACCAAAGAGGTAAAAGACCTGTATGCTGAAAACTATAGAACGCTTATGAAGGAAATTGAAGAAGACACAAAGAAATGGAAAAACATTCCCTGTTCATGGATTGGAAGAATAAATATTGTTAAAATGTCATTATTACCCAAAGCAATTTACACATTCAATGCAATCCCCATCAAAGTTGCACCAGCATTCTTCTCAAAGCTAGAACAAACGATCTTAAAATTCATATGGAACCACAAAAAAACCCGAATAGCCAAAGTCATATTGAAGAAGAAAACCAGAATGGGAGGCATCACAATCCCAGACTTTAGCCTCTACTACAAAGCTGTCATTATCAAGACAGCTTGGTATTGGCACAAAAACAGACACATGGACCAATGGAATAGAATAGAGACCCCAGAACTGGACCCACAAGTATACGGCCAGTTAATCTTTGACAAAGCAGGAAATAGTGTCCAATGGAAAAAAGACAGCCTCTTCAACAGGTGGTGTTGGGAGAGCTGGACAGCAACATGTAGAAAAATAAAATTAGACCACTTTCTGACACCATTCACAAAAATAAACTCAAAATGGATAAAGGATCTGAATGTGAGACAGGAAACCATAAAAACCCTTGAGGAAAAAGTAGGAAATTGCCTCCTAGACCTCAATCGCAGCAATTTCTTCCTCAACACATCCCCAGAGGCAAGGAAATCAAGAACAAAAATGAACTACTGGGACCTCATCAAGATAAAAAGCTTCTGCACTGCAAAGGAAACAATCAAAAAAAGTAACAGGCAACTGACAGAAACTTTTAATCTTGATGAGGTCCTTTTAGTCATTTGTGCTTTTGTGTCCCTTGCCTCTGGAGATGTGTTGAGTAAGAAGTTGCTGCAGCCAAGGCCAAAGAGATTTTTGCCTGGTTTCTCCTCTAAAATTTTGATGGCTTCCTGTCTACAGTTAGGTCTTTTACCCATTTTGAATTTATTTTTGTGTAAGGTGTAAGAAAGTGGTACAGGATCAATCTTCTGCATGTCACTGTTCAGTTTTCCCAACACCATTTGCTGAAGAGACTATTTTTATTCTGATGGATGTTCTTTCCTGCTTTGTAAAAGATTAGTTGGCCATAAGTTTGTGGGTCCATTTCTGGGTTCTCTATTCTGTACCACTGATCTGAGTGTCTGTTTTTGTGCTAGTACCATACTGCTTTGATGATTACAGCTTTGTAATACATCTTTTATTTTTTAATTTGTAAATGTTCATTTATATTTGAGAGATAGAAAGAGAGAGAGAAAAGACACGAATGAATTGGGAAGGGGCAGAGAGAGGAGACACAGAATCTGATTCAGGCTCCAGGCTCTGAGCTGTAAGCACAGAGCTCGACATGAGGCTCAAATTCATGAATCATGAGATCATGATATAAACCAAAGTTGGATGTTAAACTGAGTGAGCCACCCAGGTGCCCCTGTAATATATATTTAAATCTGGAATTGTGATACTTCCAGCTTTCAGGATTGTTTTGGCTATTTGATATTTTTTCTAGTTCCACACAAATTTAAGGATTGTTTGTTCTAGCTCTATGAAGAATACTGGTGTTATTCTGATAGGAATTGAATTGATTAAGTAGATTGCTTTGGGTAGTGTTGACATTTTAACCATAGTTGCTCTTCCAATCCATGAGCGTGAATTTTCCCATTTTTTGCTTATGTGTGTGTGTGTCTTCAATTTCTTTCATAACCTTTCTGTAGTTTTCAGTTGATAGATTTTTCACCTCTTCGGTCAGGTTTATTCCTAGGTATTTATGGTTTTTGGTGCAATTGTAAATGAGATCATTTCCTCAATTTCTCTTTCTGCTGTTTCATTATTGGTGTACAGAAATGCAACTGATTTCTGTGCATTGATTTTATATCCTGCCATTTTCCTGAATTCCCGGATCAGTTCTAGTAGGCTTTTGGTGTAATACTTTGGGTTTTCAGTATAGAAAGTCATGTCATCTGTGAGGAGTGAAAATTTAACTTCCTTCTTGCCAGTTTGAATGTCTTTTATTTGTTTTTGTTATTTTATTGCTAAGGCTAGGACTTCCAAAACTATGTTGAATAACAATGGTGAGAGTGGTTATTTCTGTCTTGTTCCTGACCTTAGGGGTAAAACTCTCAGTTTTTCCCATTTGAGGATGATATTAGCAGTGGGTCTTTCATATATGGTTTTTATGATGAGATCTGATTCTTCTGTTTCTACTTTCTTGAGCGATTTTATCAAGAAAGGATGCTGTATTTTGTCATATGCTTTCTCTACAATTATTGAGAGGATCATGTGGGTCTTGTTCTTTCTTTTATGAATGTGATGTATCATATTGGTTGATTTGTGGATATTGAACAAGTCCTACATCCCTTGTATAAATCCCACTTGATTGTGGTGAATAATTATTTCAATGTACTGTTGGATTCGGTTAGCTAGTATCTTGTTGAGAATGTTTGCATCCATATTCATCAGGGAAATTGGTCTGTAATTCTCCTTTTTAGTGGGATCTTTGCCTGGTTTTGGAATCTAGGTAATGCAGGCCTTGTAGAATGATTTTGGAAGTTTTCTTCCATTTCTATTTTTTGGCACAGTGTCCAGGGAATAGGTGTTAACTCTTCTTTAAATGTTTGATAGAATTCCTCTGGAAATCCCTCTGGCCTTGGACTCTTATTTTTTGGGAGATTTTGATTACAATTCAGTTTCTTTACTGATCATGGGTCTGTTCAATTATCTTATTTCTTCCTGTTTCAATTTTGGTAGTTTATATGTTTTTAGGAAGGTTTTCATTTCTTTGAGATTGTCCAATTTGTTGGCATATAGTTGTTCATGATATTCTCTTATTATTATTTTTTTTAAATTTCTGCAGTGTTCATTGTGCTCTCTTCTCTTTCAATCTTGATGTGATATTTTGGGGTCATTTCCTTTTTTCATTTTTATCAAACTAGCTAGGGGTTTATTAATTGTTAATTCTTCCAAAGAACCCACTCCTGGTTTCATTGATCTGTTCTACTCTTTTTTGCATTCAATAGCATTTTTTTCTGCTCTAATCTTTATTATTTCCTGTCTTATGTTGTTTTTTGGTTTTATTTGCTGTTCTTTTCCCAGCTCTTTAAGGTGTAAGGTTAGATTGTGTATCTGAGACCTTTCTTCCTTCTTTAGGAAGGCCTAGATTGCTATAACCTTCCCTCTTATGACCCACTTTTTGCAGCCCAGAGGTGTTGGTTAATGCTATCATTGTCATTGGCTTCCATGTACTTTTTAATTTCCTCTTTAACTTCTTGGTTACCTCACTCATTCTTTAGTAGATGTTCTTTAATCTCCAAGTTCTTGTTGTCTTTCCAAATGTTTTCTTGTGGTTGGTTTTGAGTTTCATAGTGTTGTGGTCTGAAAATATGCGCGGTACAATCTTGATCATTTTGGACTTGTTGAGGGCTGATTTGTGTCCCAGTATGTCATCTGTTTTGGAAAATGTTCCATGTGCACTTGAGAAGAATGTGTATTCTGCTGCTTTAGGATGAAATGTTCTGAATATATCTGTTAAGTCCATCCAATCTAGTATGTCATTCAAAGCCATTGTTTCCTCGTTGATTTTCTATTTAGATGATCTATTCTTTGCTCTACGTGGGGTATTGAAGTCCCCTAATAATGGTTTTACAATCAATGAGTTTCCTTATGTTTGTAATTAATAGATTTATATATTTGGGTGTTATCCCATTGGGGGCATAGATGTTTATTATTGTTAGATCTACTTGGTGGATAGACCCCTTCATTATTATATAATGTCCTTCTTCATCTCTTGTTACAAATGTTTATTTAAAATCTAGATTCTCTGATATGAGTACGGCTATTCTGGCTTTTTTTGTGTATGTGACCTTTAGCATTAGAGAAGGTTCTCCATCCCCTTACTTTTAAACAAAAATTTGTAAAACAATTTTATTATTTATTTTTGAGAGAGAGAGGCAGACCATGAGTTGGGGAAGGACAGAGAAGGAGGGAGTCACAGAATCTGAAGCAGCTCCAGGCTCTGAGTTGTCAGCACAGAGCCTGGGGCGGGGCTCAAACTCACAAACTTTGAGATCATGACCTGAACCAAAGTTGGACACTTAACTGACTGAGCCACCCAGGCACCCCTCAATTCCCTTACTTTCAAATGAAGGTGATGTTAGCTCTAAAATGGGTGTCTTGTAAACAAGATAAGATCCTTATAGATCCAAGCATTATAAGATCCATTTGGAAGGATCTTGTTTTCTTATCCATTCTGTTAGGCTGTGTAAAGTCCGTTGACATTTATAGTGAGTAATGATAGATATAAACTTGTTACCATTGTGTTGCGTGTACTGTTGGAGTTTCTGGGGATGTTCTTTAGTTCCTTCTAGTCTTTGTTGCTTTTGGTCTTCTTTTGTTTCATTTCATTTTTTCTCCCCTCAGAGAGGTCCCCTTAAAATTTCTTGCAGGGTTGGTTTAGTTGTCATAAACTCTTTTAGTTTTTGCCTGTCTAGGAAACTTTTGATCTCTCCTATTTTGAATGACAGCCTTGCTGAATAAAGAATTTTTGGCTGCAGATTGTTTCTGAATCAGCACATTGAATATCTTGCCACTCCTTTCTTGCCTGTTTAGTTTCTGTGAATGGGTCTGCTGTGAACCCGATCTGTTTTCCTTTGTAGATTAAGGACTTTTTCCCCCCTTGCTGCTTTCATAATTCTTTCTTTGTGTTGGCTTGTGTAGTTTGATTATGGTATGCCTTGTTGATTGTTTGTATTTGTTGAACCCAATGGGAGTTCTCTGTGCTTCCTGGATACAGATGTCTGTCTTTCCCTGGGTCAGGAAATTCTCTGCTATAATTACTGACATAAGCCTTCTACCCCTTTTTCTCTCTCTTCATCTTTTTGGACTCCTATGATTAAGATGTTATTCCTTTTTTAATGAGTCACTGAATTCTCTAATTCTTTTATCATGCGCTTTTGCCTTAGTTTTTTTTATGGGTCATTTTAAAGGAAAAATCATTAAAGCAGTAGGTAGACAAATATGTAAATATTTAATGTAGGTAAACACATATGTAGGTATAATCATATATATATATAATTTAATAACTAAAATTCTAGTGTTCTATGCTTTTTGAATAAATAATGAAATGATAAGTATCAACACTCATATGATATTTAAAGTACATACATTTATAGAAGTGGTTTATTCATTTTTGTCATATATTATGGGAAAAATACTACAGATCATTCCATAATGAGTTTGTGCTTAAATTTATATAAGGAGAACTTTTTTTAATATAACAAGATTTATTTTTTAACATATGCAATTATTTTCCGTCATTTACAATACAGTAGTTACAATGACACTCCAAACAGAAAAGCAAAGTAAAAAATCAAAACCCCAGCTTCTATTTCATGTAATTAGACTTACACAGAAATTAGAAGGTTAAGTAACAACTAGTTAATCACCTAATATCACAGCTATCTGAAGTGGCAATCGTTATATAGCAGCTTATCTATGATACATTCAAGGTAAATGATACAATTTATTACTTGCCCATAAGCTAAAACACAGCCTGCTTAATACCTTTCCTTAAATTCCACCTCTATACTACAATATACTTGAGGTCCATGCAAAAAAGTAGCTACCTTTTATATAGGAAATGGATGATTAAGTCTTTGGTGTTGTAAAAGCAACTTCATTTAAACATAACCAAAGAGAACTTTTTTAATGATTATATTTTTATTTATTTTGAGAGAGAGAGAGAGCATGAGTGAGGCAGAGGCTGGGAGAGAGGGAGAGAAAGAATCCCAAGCAGTCTCTGCACTGTCAGCACAGAGTCTGATGTGGGGCTCAATCCTACGAACTGTGAGACCTTGACTTGAGCCAACATCAAGAGTTGGATGCTTAACTGACTGACCCACCCAGGTGCCTCATTGTATAAGGAGAACTTACAATGTAAGAACATTGAATCCAAAATAGCATAAGCAATTGTATTCCAGAAAAGTGATAAAAGTAAGAAGAGAGGAGAAATAAAGTAATGAATTATCTATTGAGTTTACAGTAAAATTGTTGTGTTTATATTGTTAACCTTAACAATAAAACAGTCAGTCATTTTGCCAGAAAGAAAAATGGGTTTATTTGAGAATAACTGAGAATTGTAGGTTGGGTCATGCAAGTTAAGGAATAACTATAGGCAAATCCAACAAACAAATACTGTTACTTTATAGAGAAGAAGGTGGAAATTGGGAGAGGTTGTCTGAATAAAAGTTCATTAGAGAAAAGTAACCATTTAGGATGTTGAGGTTTTTTTCCTTGGCTGTGTTGGCTGTGCTACTTGATTTATCATCGGAGATGCAATGTACACCTTTCCCTATTGGGTCCTGTAATTGATGATCTTTTCCTGCCCTTTATATTTTTGGGGGGTCTGTAATTGCCAATTCATCCTGTGACTGACATTGAATGGTATAGGTCCCCCTTCCAGCTGCCTTTTCTAGCATCCACTTCAGTGAGGTTTCCCGTTTTAAATTTTCACAATATTTTAGTTACAAATTACAGTCAGATCAATGGTTTTGAAAAAAGTATCTTTCTCACAAGATCCTTAAATGCTTGTTTCACCTGCTGGTTCCTTAAAGTGTAAATAAATGGATTCAGCATTGGAGCAACAGAGGTATTGAGCATAGCTACACCTTTGGTCAAGGCAACCCCTTCCTTTGCTGATGTTTTCACATACATGAAGATGCAGCTTCCATAAGAGATAGAGACAACTATCATATGAGAGGAACAGGTTGAGAAGGCCTTTTTTCTTTGTTGAGCTGAAGGGATTTTGAGAATTGCTTTAAGGATGTACGAGTAGGAGAGAATTACTAACATCAAAGTGGACATAAGGGTGAGCAGAGCTAAAACAAAGCTTATGAGCTCCAGAGTACTTGTGTCTGTGCAGGAGATTTGCAGCAAAGGAGCAGAATCACAGGTGAAGTGGTCAATGACATTGGAGTCACAGAAATCCAGCTGCAGGCCCATGGTCAGTGGTGGG